>CM054061.1:22475045-22740987 GCA_028641055.1 Alopecurus myosuroides
TCTGAGTACAGACAAATCCAAATAGGCTTAAGAAGCCGGGAATAAAAAGAACACGGAGCCCATCCACGATGTCTCGGATCCTGCCCGGGTCCGCTACCTACTCGTCAGCAGCCTCGTCAAACTCCACGTAGTAGCCGTCACGGGGATCCTCGTAAGCGTAGTCTGCGGAAACCACATCCCCAAAGGGGTCAGTACATAAACGTACTGGCAAGCAAGACTCACAGTTCACCAAAGTGTAACCCGTCAACACCAAGCACAGATGCTTTGGGTTCAACGGAAGAAAGGGGATATAAAAGATGCTGCAACTGGCTGCACTAACCAACTACAGAACATACTACAACTTCTGGCTATCAGAAAGGGGATAAGATAGCGTATCGTAACCAACTACAACTAACCACCACACAAACCCATCCTGGATCTCGCCCCTTATCCAAAGAAGCAATCCGAGGATAACTCACACAGTTGGATTAATGATGGATCAAATTGTTGTGTCAATAAGACTATTACTAGTCAAGTTATCATTAGTTAGGTGTAAGTTGTTCTGAGTACTTGTTAGCCAGTACTTTCACCAAGTCAACCATAACCGCGGAAAACACGGCTTCTCGAGAAGATTTATCCCTGCAGGGGTGCACCAATTTGGCCGTACACGTAAGAATATCCCGCCAGGATGGAAATGCACTTCCACCAAGCGAGGCACTCTACACAACTCAACTCTTCTTCGCATCAAGCCCAAAGCACCACGTGCTGTGCGTGCGCGGCTAATCGAGCCCCACGAAGAAAAGGGGACCCTCATAGCACTGGAAGACCACGCCGCCCTAAATGCCGACTACAAAAGTTCCACCCTGGCCTCGGGTTCGTACCTGCATATGCGTGCATCAAATGGAAAGCCCGAACTAAGTGTGGTGATTTGGACGAGATGCGAATCGAATAAAATTGAGGGGGCGCCCATACACGCTTCCCACATGCGGATAGTGCGCTCATCATGGATCAGTAGACAAGACTCTTTTCCTAATTAGGGTTGACACTAGCAGGCCTCAAAACCACGTCGGGCCTCCTGCCGGTGCCTTATCAGCAATTTATTATTACCTCAGATAAACAGGTTGTTGTTTAACATCGAGCCCCCGAATATAACAAATATGATAACAGAAAGTAACTGATAGCAGACTCGAGCACAAACAACCCTAAGCATGCTAGTAAGACACGGGCCCAAGCAACGGGGTTATAGGACTGGAGGTGAGGCAATATCAGGGTTCAGGGTATCATGTGATAGGTTCGTAGCAGAAGCAACGATACATATGGCTAGCAGACATAGACAACGGAAAGTATCGGTAACCAATGTTGAAAGGAACACAATGGTTCATGTGAGTGATAACTTGCCTGCAAACCCAGTAGCCTGGTACTGGGCTAGATCCTCAGAAGGGGTGTCGTAAGTATCGTCTGTCTCAACGTCGTCGTCTATCCGAGAAGAAGCAAACAAACAATACAGGAAGATAAACAATCAATATCATGGCCTAGTGCACAATCATGGGATGATGCATGTCAATTTAATGGATGCATCAAAATAAACTAGTTGACATGGTAACACAATTTAAATGGACACATATGCAATTTTGAGTTGCATATGAAAAGCCCATGAACTTTGGTTGAAACAATTGTTTTCCAATTAACCACCAGGTGAAAGTGGATTAGTATGATGCATGGATGAGGAAAACAACAAAATAACGACAATAGAACCAAATGGAAATGAGGTTTACCAATTTAGAAATTTAGTCATTAAGTTAGGGAATTTTTGGTTCCTTAAAGGGATTACACAAATAGTTGTTGTTTTCACCAAGTTAAATTGTGCAAAATAAATAACAAAATTCATATTTGAAAAGATTATAAAATTTTGGGTGGATTACATGTTTCAATTATTGAAAAAGGAAGTATAATGATTTAATTATGAATTAAACAAGTTAAAACAAGATTTAAATGAATTTAAAACAAGTTTGAATTTAATTGAATTTTTATTTGTTCAAAACATAAATTCAAATTCATATTTGAAAAGTTTATACTTTTCTAGTCTGAAAACATATTTTGCATGTTCAAAAATAATTTAATTTGAGCAAGTTATGATTTTATCAAATTTAAATGATTTAAACAAGGTTTAAATTATTTAAGCAATTTAAATTATTCAAAACATGAAACAAAATTTATATTTGAAAAGGTTATTTGAAATAGCATGGAAAACATATTTTATTTGCATTAATTGGATTAAGTATGAATTAGTTATGGATTTTAGCAAATTGCAATTGAATTATTTGAATTCAAATTTGAAATGCATTTGGAAAATTCAAAACAGGAAACAAATGTTACCAATAGTTAGATAATTTAATTTAGAGCAGTGCACATATTTTATTTCTATTATTTGGAGTTATAATTTGAAAGTTATTAACAATTTAAATTTTAGGACCAAACTGTAATTTGGAGGGACTTGTTTTTAAAACAGAAAGTTGGAAATCATTTTGTTACCGCACAGAAACCTACCCTAGGCACTGCCAGTGGGCCTAGGGCCATCGTGTGCTTGCGTGGCATCACGGGTGGCTGACAGGGGGGGCCACCCTGTCAGCACTGCGCGTAAAAAGATGGGATTTTTCTCCCGTGCGCGAGCCAGGACTCGAACCTGGGGCTCGGGGGTGCGCGCGCTGTCGCTGTAACCAGTGCGCTGTGATGCGTTTGTTGTCAGTAACCAGGACGCGAACAGGTTAAGGTATCGCTCGTGTTTCTGAACTTACTGACGAACGCACGCGACTGAACATCGTCAGAGGAACTACCGGCGGCGATCACCGTTGTGCTCGTGGTGCTAGCGCGTATTAGTGCTGTGGTGATGTGAGCGGATGCGTGCGTGCACGGAAAGGACAGGGAGGAGGAGGGCACGGTGGCCTCACCGCGGCTGAAGCTGAAGCAGGGGGTTGATGGAGCGCTGCCGGCGGCGACGTCGAGGATGGCGGCGGTGACTCCGTGCGTCTCCGGGCTCGAGGAGGTGTCGAAGACGTCGAGGGAAGCACGGGGTTTCGATCCCCGTGGTCAGATCACGCCGAGAGGTACTGCAGCGACGACGGCGAGCATGGATTCAGAGATGGCGCCACGGTTGCAGTGCGGCTACTGGAGACGTCGAGGACCGCGGCGTCGATCTAGAGGGTCACGGTGGGTGAGTAGGTGTTGTCGAGGTAGAGGAAGGAGAGGTGGATCGATTTGGGTGGTTAGGTGGGGTGGTGGTGCGACGAGGTGGCGGTGGTAGCCATGGATTCAGGCGGCGGCGCTCCGGTGAGTTAAGGGGGTTGCAGAGAGGGTCGATGCGGGCAGTGGAAGGGTGGATCGGCGGCGGAGCTCGAGGGGAACGATAGGCTAGGGCTAGGGCAGCGGCGCAGGGCCCTAGGGGGGTCTTTATAGGGCGCTACAGGGGCTCCTGGCCGTCGGCGTGGTCCGCTGCCGCCGTGGCACCCCTGGATGCCCTGCCGTACGTTTAGACGAAGGGGGGAGCGCGAAGCGGTACCGGGCCGCGCGGGAGGTAAGGGAGTGGGCTGGGCTGCCCACTGGCTCTCTCCCCCGTTTTCTTTTTATATTTTTGGTTCTGTTTATTTATTTATTTTTGCAAAATTGGAAAATGGAAGGATTTGATGGGTTTTAGAGTTAGGAAAAAATTTGAAAAAAATATGGTTAGGTTAGTTGTTCAACAGCAACTAAATGCTAACTTTAATTTCCAAAAGTTTTCAAATTCAATTGGCTGTTTGTAATTTAATTCAAATTGGATGGATTTTATTATTAATTGCATTATTTGAAACAAAATTTTAAATGGCATGAACCTTGGAGTTTGAAATAGAAACAACAAATTAGAATGTTTGGTAATTTGCACATATTCAATTGGGGTGCTGTTTGATGATTTGAATTTGAGTTTTGAAAGCAATTTATATTAAGTGGATTATTAAATAACAAATAAGAGTTGAGTTTTTCTATTATTTCATGGAAACAAATGGAAGGGTTAATTGAAACATTTTATTTGGAGAGTTGTAACATAAAAAGTATGAATTAAATGTTTGAATAAAGTTTGAATTTCAAATGTGAAAACAGAGAAAACAGATGCAAACCAAGTGAAAACAAATTAAAACAAATGCAAACAATTCAATGAATATGATGACATGATGCAATACTTTAATTAAACAAGAAATCAAACATTCTAGGGGATATTTTCATACTTGGGATGTTACAAAACGCCCCCCCTTGAAGGAATCGCGCCCCGAGATTCCTTACTGAGAAGTGAAAAGGTCCGGATACTTCTTTCGAAGATCCTCTTCGGTCTCCCACGTTGCCTCTTTATCGGAATGATGCGACCACTGCACTTTCAAGAACTTGGTGCTCTTGTTGCGAGTCTTACGCTCGGTCTCATCGAGAATACGAACAGGGTGCTCCTCATAAGATAGATCATCCTGCAGTTTGATGGAATCATGATCAACTGCACGATCTGGATCTTTGAAACACCTCTTGAGGTGTGACACGTGGAACACATCGTGCACCTTGGATAGTTTTTCTGGAAGTTCAAGACGATAGGCATTTTCTGCCCGCCTTGAGAGAATGTTGAAAGGACCAATGTATCTTGGTGCAAGCTTTCCTTTCACACAGAAACGATGAGTGCCTCTGAGGGGAGTTACACGGAGATATGCCTTGTCACCAGGTGCATAGATCATATCCCTGTGCTTGCTGTCATAGTAGCTTTTCTGACGAGACTGAGCAATCTTGAGATTGTCACGAATGATGCGAACTTTCTCCTCGGCTTCCTTAACAATGTCAGGGCCTAAGAGTGAACGCTCACCAGCTCCAGACCAATTGATTGGACTCCTGCATCTGCGGCCATAGAGTGCTTCAAATGGTGCCATGCCTAGGCTTGCCTGGTAGCTGTTGTTGTAGGAGAATTCAGCATATGGAAGACAATCCTCCCATTTCATGCCAAAGGAGATACCACATGCTCTGAGCATATCCTCGAGAATCTGATTGACTCTTTCGACTTGCCCTTGAGACTGAGGGTGATAAGCTGTGCTGAACAGAAGTTTGGTGCCCAATGCATCTTGGAAACTCTTCCAGAAATGAGAAGTGAAAATGCTTCCACGGTCTGAGCTTATTTCCAATGGAACACCATGAAGAGGAACAATCTTTGCTGTGTAGAGTTCTGCTAACTGGCTAGCTGAGATTGTTTCCTTGACAGCAAAGAAGTGAGCTACTTTAGTGAGACGATCAATGACAACGAAGATTGCATCGTTGCCCCTCTTGGACTTTGGAAAACCAGTGACGAAGTCCATTTCAATCATGTCCCACTTCCACTCAGGAATTTTCAGAGGTTGGAGAAAACCAGCTGTTTTCTGATGGACTGCCTTAACACGTTGACAAACATCGCATTCAGAAACGTATTGAGCAATTTCACGTTTCATACCAGGCCACCAATACAGTGTCTTAAGATCCTGGTACATCTTTGTACTTCCAGGGTGGATGGAGAGAGGAGTTTCATGAGCCTCCTTGAGAATGATATCTTTGAGACTTTGAATCTGAGGAACTGCAATGCGTCCTTCGAAGAACACAGTTCCTTTGTCATCAATTGAGAAGGACTTAAATTTCTCCTTGCCTTCTTTGATGTGTTCTACCATCTTCTTGATTTCAGCATCACGAAGTTGTTCAGAACGAATCTTGTCCTCGAGAGTTGGACTGGCTGTCAAGCTAGCAAGATAACCTTGAGGAACAAGACCAAGGTTCAGCTTCTGGAATTCTTCATAAAGTGGAGGTTGGCTTTCCATGATCATGAGATTATTGCAATACGACTTGCGACTGAGAGCATCGGCCATAACATTAGCCTTGCCTGGAGTGTAAGAAATGGTGAGATCAAAGTCTTTAATCTTTTCAATCCATCTCCTTTGCCTGAGGTTTAGATCTGGTTGAGTGAAGATGTATTTCAGACTCTTATGATCGGAAAAGATTTCAGTGCGGTTACCCAACAAGTATTGTCTCCATTTCTTGAGGGCAAACACAACTGCTGCAAGTTCAAGATCATGTGTGGGATAGGTTTGCTCATGTGCATTCAACTGACATGAAGCATAAGCCACAACTTGACATTCTTGCATAAGAACTGCACCTAGACCTTGGAGAGAAGCATCACAGAATATCTGGAAAGGTTTAGTAGTATCTAGGCCAACCAGAACTGGGGTAGAAGTGAGTTTAGTCTTCAGGAGATTGGAACTTTCATCACACTATGGAGACCAAACGAACTTCTTGTCCTTCTTTGTGAGATCAGTGAGAGGTTTGGCAATCTTGGAAAAGTTTTGGACGAAACGACGGCAATAGCTAGCCAAGCCTAGAAAACTTCTGACTTGCTTCACCGTCTTAGGAGGTTTCCAATCAACAATTGCTTTAACCTTTTCTGGATCAATGGCTATGCCCTTGGCAGAGATGACATGACCAAGGTAAGCAACTTCTGGGATCCAGAACTCACATTTGGAGAACTTGGCATATAGGCGATGCTCGCGAAGCTTCATGAGAGTGAGACGAAGGTGTTCTCCATGCTCTTCCTCGGATTTTGAGTAGACTAGAATATCATCAAGATATACCACAACGAACTTGTCGAGGTATTCATGGAAGATAGAATTCATAAGTCTAGAGAATGTCGCCGGTGCATTGGTGAGGCCAAAGGACATGACGGTGTATTCATATAGACCGTACCGAGTGGTGAAAGCTGTTTTTGGAATATCTTCCTTTCTGATCTTTATTTGATGGTAACCCATCCTCAAGTCCAACTTTGAGAATATTGAGGCTCCAGCAAGTTGATCAAAAAGGTCAACGATACGAGGAATTGGATACTTGTTTTTGATGGTTTTCTCGTTGAGAGGACGATAGTCAACCACGAGTCTTTTTGTTTGATCCTTCTTGGCAACGAACAGAGTTGGGCAACCCCAAGCGGAGGAACTAGGCTGAATGTAACCTTTCTCCATGTACATATCGATTTGCTCCTTTAACAATTTCAGTTCAGGAGGAGCTATCTTGTATGGATGCTTAGAGATTGGAGCAGTACCTGGTTCAAGCTCGATCACGAACTCAACTGCTCTGTCCGGAGGCATCCCTGGCAACTCTTCTGGAAAGACGTCAGGGAATTCACAAACCACCGGAACATTTTCGAGTAGAGGGAGAGGTTTTGCGTCGAGGGTGTATAGCTGGATAGAATTTGATTCATTTATAGAATAGATTATCTGGTCAGAAGGGTGGAACAGCGTTATTGATTAGACGCCGGTAAAAGAACTGAAGTGGAAAGCAACCACAAGGTTTCAACGGACGAAAAGGATGTTGAGAAGAACAGGATATCGAAGCAACAACGGGAAACACGAGACCAAAAACTCCTGAGGTACTACGGAAAACCCCATCCGGGCTTCTAAAGGATCAATATCTACTGCTTAAGGGATAGAGGATTTGCTTCCGGGGCTTACACGCCTCCGTTCTCAATCATAAGTAGGCAACATGATAATTCATGTCACAACCACCTCCATTCCTATGGTCTAGTAGATATAACTATCCTAGAGAAACCAGGATACGTGAAATCCTAACTTGAAAGTTTAGATGAGAAAAGAAAACAACGTTGCACTTCCTTACCAGAAAAGGGTGGGTGGGTGGGGAAAGAAGAAAAATGGCAGAATTCCTACTCTCACGTTTCATTTTTCCTATATAGCTACAAAAATAGTTTCTAGACTCAACTGCGACCAGTAAAAGGGATCCTACAGGCAGACAGACTCTGATACCATTTGTCGCACCCGGACTTCTAGAGGATACTCGCCGTTCCGTTGAACAGTAGTAGATTGGATTACGGGGCTTACCGGCACCCGTGTCCTCTTACGAGTAGGTCAACACACGTATGTGTGACAACCAACCCCTATCTGTTCATCGTCGACGTAAACTATCCCATAGAAATCAGGACACTACCATTGACGTACTTCATACCATACACACATGGTACGTCAACGGCTTGTAACAGAATGATAGCACAACATATCTCTAAGACACAAAAGATTGAAATAAGTTGCAAATGGCTCTCACTAGAGCAGAGATAGCAAATACAATCATCCAGAGGACACATGTCCCAACATAACATCATTACATCTCAGCGGAAGCATTCAAAGGGTCTGAGTACAGACAAATCCAAATAGGCTTAAGAAGCCGGGAATAAAAAGAACACGGAGCCCATCCACGATGTCTCGGATCCTGCCCGGGTCCGCTACCTACTCGTCAGCAGCCTCGTCAAACTCCACGTAGTAGCCGTCACGGGGATCCTCGTAAGCGTAGTCTGCGGAAACCACAGCCCCAAAGGGGTCAGTACATAAACGTACTGGCAAGCAAGACTCACAGTTCACCAAAGTGTAACCCGTCAACACCAAGCACAGATGCTTTGGGTTCAACGGAAGAAAGGGGATATAAAAGATGCTGCAACTGGCTGCACTAACCAACTACAGAACATACTACAACTTCTGGCTATCAGAAAGGGGATAAGATAGCGTATCGTAACCAACTACAACTAACCACCACACAAACCCATCCTGGATCTCGCCCCTTATCCAAAGAAGCAATCCGAGGATAACTCACACAGTTGGATTAATGATGGATCAAATTGTTGTGTCAATAAGACTATTACTAGTCAAGTTATCATTAGTTAGGTGTAAGTTGTTCTGAGTACTTGTTAGCCAGTACTTTCACCAAGTCAACCATAACCGCGGAAAACACGGCTTCTCGAGAAGATTTATCCCTGCAGGGGTGCACCAATTTGGCCGTACACGTAAGAATATCCCGCCAGGATGGAAATGCACTTCCACCAAGCGAGGCACTCTACACAACTCAACTCTTCTTCGCATCAAGCCCAAAGCACCACGTGCTGTGCGTGCGCGGCTAATCGAGCCCCACGAAGAAAAGGGGACCCTCATAGCACTGGAAGACCACGCCGCCCTAAATGCCGACTACAAAAGTTCCACCCTTGGCTCGGGTTCGTACCTGCATATGCGTGCATCAAATGGAAAGCCCGAACTAAGTGTGGTGATTTGGACAAGATGTGAATCGAATCAAATTGAGGGGGGCGCCCATACACGCTTCCCACATGCGGATAGTGCGCTCATCATGGATCAGTAGACAAGACCCTTTTCCTAATTAGGGTCGACACTAGCAGGCCTCAAAACCACGTCGGGCCTCCTGCCGGTGCCTTATCAGCAATTTATTATTACCTCAGATAAATAGGTTGTTGTTTAACATCGAGCCCCCGAATATAACAAATATGATAACAGAAAGTAACTGATAGCAGACTCGAGGACAAACAACCCTAAGCATGCTAGTAAGACACGGGCCCAAGCAACGGGGTTATAGGACTGGAGGTGAGGCAATATCAGGGTTCAGGGTATCATGTGATAGGTTCGTAGCAGAAGCAACGATACATATGGCTAGCAGACATAGACAACGGAAAGTATCGGTAACCAATGTTGAAAGGAACACAATGGTTCATGTGAGTGATAACTTGCCTGCAAACCCAGTAGCCTGGTACTGGGCTAGATCCTCAGAAGGGGTGTCGTAAGTATCGTCTGTCTCAACGTCGTCGTCTATCCGAGAAGAAGCAAACAAACAATACAGGAAGATAAACAATCAATATCATGGCCTAGTGCACAATCATGGGATGATGCATGTCAATTTAATGGATGCATCAAAATAAACTAGTTGACATGGTAACACAATTTAAATGGACACATATGCAATTTTGAGTTGCATATGAAAAGCCCATGAACTTTGGTTGAAACAATTGTTTTCCAATTAACCACCAGGTGAAAGTGGATTAGTATGATGCATGGATGAGGAAAACAACAAAATAACGACAATAGAACCAAATGGAAATGAGGTTTACCAATTTAGAAATTTAGTCATTAAGTTAGGGAATTTTTGGTTCCTTAAAGGGATTACACAAATAGTTGTTGTTTTCACCAAGTTAAATTGTGCAAAATAAATAACAAAATTCATATTTGAAAAGATTATAAAATTTTGGGTGGATTACATGTTTCAATTATTGAAAAAGGAAGTATAATGATTTAATTATGAATTAAACAAGTTAAAACAAGATTTAAATGAATTTAAAACAAGTTTGAATTTAATTGAATTTTTATTTGTTCAAAACATAAATTCAAATTCATATTTGAAAAGTTTATACTTTTCTAGTCTGAAAACATATTTTGCATGTTCAAAAATAATTTAATTTGAGCAAGTTATGATTTTATCAAATTTAAATGATTTAAACAAGGTTTAAATTATTTAAGCAATTTAAATTATTCAAAACATGAAACAAAATTTATATTTGAAAAGGTTATTTGAAATAGCATGGAAAACATATTTTATTTGCATTAATTGGATTAAGTATGAATTAGTTATGGATTTTAGCAAATTGCAATTGAATTATTTGAATTCAAATTTGAAATGCATTTGGAAAATTCAAAACAGGAAACAAATGTTACCAATAGTTCGATAATTTAATTTAGAGCAGTGCACATATTTTATTTCTATTATTTGGAGTTATAATTTGAAAGTTATTAACAATTTAAATTTTAGGACCAAACTGTAATTTGGAGGGACTTGTTTTTAAAACAGAAAGTTGGAAATCATTTTGTTACCGCACAGAAACCTACCCTAGGCACTGCCAGTGGGCCTAGGGCCATCGTGTGCTTGCGTGGCATCACAGGTGGCTGACAGGGGGGCCACCCTGTCAGCACTGCGCGTAAAAAGATGGGATTTTTCTCCCGTGCGCGAGCCAGGACTCGAACCTGGGGCTCGGGGGTGCGCGCGCTGTCGCTGTAACCAGTGCGCTGTGATGCGTTTGTTGTCAGTAACCAGGACGCGAACAGGTTAAGGTAACGCTCGTGTTTCTGAACTTACTGACGAACGCACGCGACTGAACATCGTCAGAGGAACTACCGGCGGCGATCACCGTTGTGCTCGTGGTGCTAGCGCGTATTAGTGCTGTGGTGATGTGAGCGGATGCGTGCGTGCACGGAAAGGACAGGGAGGAGGAGGGCACGGTGGCCTCACCGCGGCTGAAGGTGAAGCAGGGGGTTGATGGAGCGCTGCCGGCGGCGACGTCGAGGATGGCGGCGGTGACTCCGTGCGTCTCCGGGCTCGAGGAGGTGTCGAAGACGTCGAGGGAAGCACGGGGTTTCGATCCCCGTGGTCAGATCACGCCGAGAGGTACTGCAGCGACGACGGCGAGCATGGATTCAGAGATGGCGCCACGGTTGCAGTGCGGCTACCGGAGACGTCGAGGACCGCGGCGTCGATCTAGAGGGTCACGGTGGGTGAGTAGGTGTTGTCGAGGTAGAGGAAGGAGAGGTGGATCGATTTGGGTGGTTAGGTGGGGTGGTGGTGCGACGAGGTGGCGGTGGTAGCCATGGATTCAGGCGGCGGCGCTCCGGTGAGTTAAGGGGGTTGCAGAGAGGGTCGATGCGGGCAGTGGAAGGGTGGATCGGCGGCGGAGCTCGAGGGGAACGATAGGCTAGGGCTAGGGCAGCGGCGCAGGGCCCTAGGGGGGTCTTTATAGGGCGCTACAGGGGCTCCTGGCCGTCGGCGTGGTCCGCTGCCGCCGTGGCACCCCTGGATGCCCTGCCGTACGTTTAGACGAAGGGGGGAGCGCGAAGCGGTACCGGGCCGCGCGGGAGGTAAGGGAGTGGGCTGGGCTGCCCACTGGCTCTCTCCCCCGTTTTCTTTTTATATTTTTGGTTCTGTTTATTTATTTATTTTTGCAAAATTGGAAAATGGAAGGATTTGATGGGTTTTAGAGTTAGGAAAAAATTTGAAAAAAATATGGTTAGGTTAGTTGTTCAACAGCAACTAAATGCTAACTTTAATTTCCAAAAGTTTTCAAATTCAATTGGTTGTTTGTAATTTAATTCAAATTGGATGGATTTTATTATTAATTGCATTATTTGAAACAAAATTTTAAATGGCATGAACCTTGGAGTTTGAAATAGAAACAACAAATTAGAATGTTTGGTAATTTGCACATATTCAATTGGGATGCTGTTTGATGATTTGAATTTGAGTTTTGAAAGCAATTTATATTAAGTGGATTATTAAATAACAAATAAGAGTTGAGTTTTTCTATTATTTCATGGAAACAAATGGAAGGGTTAATTGAAACATTTTATTTGGAGAGTTGTAACATAACAAGTATGAATTAAATGTTTGAATAAAGTTTGAATTTCAAATGTGAAAACAGAGAAAACAGATGCAAACCAAGTGAAAACAAATTAAAACAAATGCAAACAATTCAATGAATATGATGACATGATGCAATACTTTAATTAAACAAGAAATCAAACATTCTAGGGGATATTTTCATACTTGGGATGTTACAAAACGCCCCCCCTTGAAGGAATCGCGCCCCGAGATTCCTTACTGAGAAGTGAAAAGGTCCGGATACTTCTTTCGAAGATCCTCTTCGGTCTCCCACGTTGCCTCTTTATCGGAATGATGCGACCACTGCACTTTCAAGAACTTGGTGATCTTGTTGCGAGTCTTACGCTCGGTCTCATCGAGAATACGAACAGGGTGCTCCTCATAAGATAGATCATCCTGCAGTTCGATGGAATTATGATCAACTGCACGATCTGGATCTTTGAAACACCTCTTGAGCTGTGACACGTGGAACACATCGTGCACCTTGGATAGTTTTTCTGGAAGTTCAAGACGATAGGCATTTTCTTCCCGCCTTGAGAGAATGTTGAAAGGACCAATGTATCTTGGTGCAAGCTTTCCTTTCACACCGAAACGATGAGTGCCTCTGAGGGGAGTTACACGGAGATATGCCTTGTCACCAGGTGCATAGATCATATCCCTGTGCTTGCTGTCATAGTAGCTTTTCTGACGAGACTGAGCAATCTTGAGATTGTCACGAATGATGCGAACTTTCTCCTCGGCTTCCTTAACAATGTCAGGGCCTAAGAGTGAACGTTCACCAGCTCCAGACCAATTGATTGGACTCCTGCATCTGCGGCCATAGAGTGCTTCAAATGGTGCCATGCCTAGGCTTGCCTGGTAGCTGTTGTTGTAGGAGAATTCAGCATATGGAAGACAATCCTCCCATTTCATGCCAAAGGAGATACCACATGCTCTGAGCATATCCTCGAGAATCTGATTGACTCTTTCGACTTGCCCTTGAGACTGAGGGCGATAAGCTGTGCTGAACAGAAGTTTGGTGCCCAATGCATCTTGGAAACTCTTCCAGAAATGAGAAGTGAAAATGCTTCCACGGTCTGAGCTTATTTCCAATGGAACACCATGAAGAGGAACAATCTTTGCTGTGTAGAGTTCTGCTAACTGGCTAGCTGAGATTGTTTCCTTGACAGCAAAGAAGTGAGCTACTTTAGTGAGACGATCAATGACAACGAAGATTGCATCGTTGCCCCTCTTGGACTTTGGAAAACCAGTGACGAAGTCCATTTCAATCATGTCCCACTTCCACTCAGGAATTTTCAGAGGTTGGAGAAAACCAGCTGTTTTCTGATGGACTGCCTTAACACGTTGACAAACATCGCATTCAGAAACGTATTGAGCAATTTCACGTTTCATACCAGGCCACCAATACAGTGTCTTAAGATCCTGGTACATCTTTGTACTTCCAGGGTGGATGGAGAGAGGAGTTTCATGAGCCTCCTTGAGAATGATATCTTTGAGACTTTGAATCTGAGGAACTGCAATGCGTCCTTCGAAGAACACAGTTCCTTTGTCATCAATTGAGAAGGACTTAAATTTCTCCTTGCCTTCTTTGATGTGTTCTACCATCTTCTTGATTTCAGCATCACGAAGTTGTTCAGAACGAATCTTGTCCTCGAGAGTTGGACTGGCTGTCAAGCTAGCAAGATAACCTTGAGGAACAAGACCAAGGTTCAGCTTCTGGAATTCTTCATGAAGTGGAGGTTGGCTTTCCATGATCATGAGATTATTGCAATACGACTTGCGACTGAGAGCATCGGCCATAACATTAGCCTTGCCTGGAGTGTAAGAAATGGTGAGATCAAAGTCTTTAATCTTTTCAATCCATCTCCTTTGCCTGAGGTTTAGATCTGGTTGAGTGAAGATGTATTTCAGACTCTTATGATCGGAAAAGATTTCAGTGCGGTTACCCAACAAGTATTGTCTCCATTTCTTGAGGGCAAACACAACTGCTGCAAGTTCAAGATCATGTGTGGGATAGGTTTGCTCATGTGCATTCAACTGACATGAAGCATAAGCCACAACTTGACATTCTTGCATAAGAACTGCACCTAGACCTTGGAGAGAAGCATCACAGAATATCTGGAAAGGTTTAGTAGTATCTGGGCCAACCAGAACTGGGGTAGAAGTGAGTTTAGTCTTCAGGAGATTGAAACTTTCATCACACTATGGAGACCAAACGAACTTCTTGTCCTTCTTTGTGAGATCAGTGAGAGGTTTGGCAATCTTGGAAAAGTTTTGGACGAAACGACGGCAATAGCTAGCCAAGCCTAGAAAACTTCTGACTTGCTTCACCGTCTTAGGAGGTTTCCAATCAACAATTGCTTTAACCTTTTCTGGATCAATGGCTATGCCCTTGGCAGAGATGACATGACCAAGGTAAGCAACTTCTGGGATCCAGAACTCACATTTGGAGAACTTGGCATATAGGCGATGCTCGCGAAGCTTCATGAGAGTGAGACGAAGGTGTTCTCCATGCTCTTCCTCGGATTTTGAGTAGACTAGAATATCATCAAGATATACCACAACGAACTTGTCGAGGTATTCATGGAAGACAGAATTCATAAGTCTAGAGAATGTCGCCGGTGCATTGGTGAGGCCAAAGGACATGACGGTGTATTCATATAGACCGTACCGAGTGGTGAAAGCTGTTTTTGGAATATCTTCCTTTCTGATCTTTATTTGATGGTAACCCATCCTCAAGTCCAACTTTGAGAATATTGAGGCTCCAGCAAGTTGATCAAAAAGGTCAACGATACGAGGAATTGGATACTTGTTTTTGATGGTTTTCTCGTTGAGAGGACGATAGTCAACCACGAGTCTTTTTGTTTGATCCTTCTTGGCAACGAACAGAGTTGGGCAACCCCAAGCGGAGGAACTAGGCTGAATGTAACCTTTCTCCATGTACATATCGATTTGCTCCTTTAACAATTTCAGTTCAGGAGGAGCTATCTTGTATGGATGCTTAGAGATTGGAGCAGTACCTGGTTCAAGCTCGATCACGAACTCAACTGCTCTGTCCGGAGGCATCCCTGGCAACTCTTCTGGAAAGACGTCAGGGAATTCACAAACCACCGGAACATTTTCGAGTAGAGGGAGAGGTTTTGCGTCGAGGGTGTACAGCTGGATAGAATTTGATTCATTTATAGAATAGATTATCTGGTCAGAAGGGTGGAACAGCGTTATTGATTAGACGCCGGTAAAAGAACTGAAGTGGAAAGCAACCACAAGGTTTCAACGGACGAAAAGGATGTTGAGAAGAACAGGATATCGAAGCAACAACGGGAAACACGAGACCAAAAACTCCTGAGGTACTACGGAAAACCCCATCCGGGCTTCTAAAGGATCAATATCTACTGCTTAAGGGATAGAGGATTTGCTTCCGGGGCTTACACGCCTCCGTTCTCAATCATAAGTAGGCAACATGATAATTCATGTCACAACCACCTCCATTCCTATGGTCTAGTAGATATAACTATCCTAGAGAAACCAGGATACGTGAAATCCTAACTTGAAAGTTTAGATGAGAAAAGAAAACAACGTTGCACTTCCTTACCAGAAAAGGGTGGGTGGGTGGGGAAAGAAGAAAAATGGCAGAATTCCTACTCTCACGTTTCATTTTTCCTATATAGCTACAAAAATAGTTTCTAGACTCAACTGCGACCAGTAAAAGGGATCCTACAGGCAGACAGACTCTGATACCATTTGTCGCACCCGGACTTCTAGAGGATACTCGCCGTTCCGTTGAACAGTAGTAGATTGGATTACGGGGCTTACCGGCACCCGTGTCCTCTTACGAGTAGGTCAACACACGTATGTGTGACAACCAACCCCTATCTGTTCATCGTCGACGTAAACTATCCCATAGAAATCAGGACACTACCATTGACGTACTTCATACCATACACACATGGTACGTCAACGGCTTGTAACAGAATCATAGCACAACATATCTCTAAGACACAAAAGATTGAAATAAGTTGCAAATGGCTCTCACTAGAGCAGAGATAGCAAATACAATCATCCAGAGGACACATGTCCCAACATAACATCATTACATCTCAGCGGAAGCATTCAAAGGGTCTGAGTACAGACAAATCCAAATAGGCTTAAGAAGCCGGGAATAAAAAGAACACGGAGCCCATCCACGATGTCTCGGATCCTGCCCGGGTCCGCTACCTACTCGTCAGCAGCCTCGTCAAACTCCACGTAGTAGCTGTCACGGGGATCCTCGTAAGCGTAGTCTGCGGAAACCACAGCCCCAAAGGGGTCAGTACATAAACGTACTGGCAAGCAAGACTCACAGTTCACCAAAGTGTAACCCGTCAACACCAAGCACAGATGCTTTGGGTTCAACGGAAGAAAGGGGATATAAAAGATGCTGCAACTGGCTGCACTAACCAACTACAGAACATACTACAACTTCTGGCTATCAGAAAGGGGATAAGATAGCGTATCGTAACCAACTACAACTAACCACCACACAAACCCATCCTGGATCTCGCCCCTTATCCAAAGAAGCAATCCGAGGATAACTCACACAGTTGGATTAATGATGGATCAAATTGTTGTGTCAATAAGACTATTACTAGTCAAGTTATCATTAGTTAGGTGTAAGTTGTTCTGAGTACTTGTTAGCCAGTACTTTCACCAAGTCAACCATAACCGCGGAAAACACGGCTTCTCGAGAAGATTTATCCCTGCAGGGGTGCACCAATTTGGCCGTACACGTAAGAATATCCCGCCAGGATGGAAATGCACTTCCACCAAGCGAGGCACTCTACACAACTCATCTCTTCTTCGCATCAAGCCCAAAGCACCACGTGCTGTGCGTGCGCGGCTAATCGAGCCCCACGAAGAAAAGGGGACCCTCATAGCACTGGAAGACCACGCCGCCCTAAATGCCGACTACAAAAGTTCCACCCTGGCCTCGGGTTCGTACCTGCATATGCGTGCATCAAATGGAAAGCCCGAACTAAGTGTGGTGATTTGGACGAGATGCGAATCGAATCAAATTGAGGGGGGCGCCCATACACGCTTCCCACATGCGGATAGTGCGCTCATCATGGATCAGTAGACAACACCCTTTTCCTAATTAGGGTCGACACTAGCAGGCCTCAAAACCACGTCGGGCCTCCTGCCGGTGCCTTATCAGCAATTTATTATTACCTCAGATAAACAGGTTGTTGTTTAACATCGAGCCCCCGAATATAACAAATATGATAACAGAAAGTAACTGATAGCAGACTCGAGCATAAACAACCCTAAGCATGCTAGTAAGACACGGGCCCAAGCAACGGGGTTATAGGACTGGAGGTGAGGCAATATCAGGGTTCAGGGTATCATGTGATAGGTTCGTAGCAGAAGCAACGATACATATGGCTAGCAGACATAGACAACGGAAAGTATCGGTAACCAATGTTGAAAGGAACACAATGGTTCATGTGAGTGATAACTTGCCTGCAAACCCAGTAGCCTGGTACTGGGCTAGATCCTCAGAAGGGGTGTCGTAAGTATCGTCTGTCTCAACGTCGTCGTCTATCCGAGAAGAAGCAAACAAACAATACAGGAAGATAAACAATCAATATCATGGCCTAGTGCACAATCATGGGATGATGCATGTCAATTTAATGGATGCATCAAAATAAACTAGTTGACATGGTAACACAATTTAAATGGACACATATGCAATTTTGAGTTGCATATGAAAAGCCCATGAACTTTGGTTGAAACAATTGTTTTCCAATTAACCACCAGGTGAAAGTGGATTAGTATGATGCATGGATGAGGAAAACAACAAAATAACGACAATAGAACCAAATGGAAATGAGGTTTACCAATTTAGAAATTTAGTCATTAAGTTAGGGAATTTTTGGTTCCTTAAAGGGATAACACAAATAGTTGTTGTTTTCACCAAGTTAAATTGTGCAAAATAAATAACAAAATTCATATTTGAAAAGATTATAAAATTTTGGGTGGATTACATGTTTCAATTATTGAAAAAGGAAGTATAATGATTTAATTATGAATTAAACAAGTTAAAACAAGATTTAAATGAATTTAAAACAAGTTTGAATTTAATTGAATTTTTATTTGTTCAAAACATAAATTCAAATTCATATTTGAAAAGTTTATACTTTTCTAGTCTGAAAACATATTTTGCATGTTCAAAAATAATTTAATTTGAGCAAGTTATGATTTTATCAAATTTAAATGATTTAAACAAGGTTTAAATTATTTAAGCAATTTAAATTATTCAAAACATGAAACAAAATTTATATTTGAAAAGGTTATTTGAAATAGCATGGAAAACATATTTTATTTGCATTAATTGGATTAAGTATGAATTAGTTATGGATTTTAGCAAATTGCAATTGAATTATTTGAATTCAAATTTGAAATGCATTTGGAAAATTCAAAACAGGAAACAAATGTTACCAATAGTTAGATAATTTAATTTAGAGCAGTGCACATATTTTATTTCTATTATTTGGAGTTATAATTTGAAAGTTATTAACAATTTAAATTTTAGGACCAAACTGTAATTTGGAGGGACTTGTTTTTAAAACAGAAAGTTGGAAATCATTTTGTTACCGCACAGAAACCTACCCTAGGCACTGCCAGTGGGCCTAGGGCCATCGTGTGCTTGCGTGGCATCACGGGTGGCTGACAGGGGGGCCACCCTGTCAGCACTGCGCGTAAAAAGATGAGATTTTTCTCCCGTGCGCGAGCCAGGACTCGAACCTGGGGCTCGGGGGTGCGCGCGCTGTCGCTGTAACCAGTGCGCTGTGATGCGTTTGTTGTCAGTAACCAGGATGCGAACAGGTTAAGGTATCGCTCGTGTTTCTGAACTTACTGACGAACGCACGCGACTGAACATCGTCAGAGCAACTACCGGCGGCGATCACCGTTGTGCTCGTGGTGCTAGCGCGTATTAGTTTTGTGGTGATGTGAGCGGATGCGTGCGTGCACAGAAAGGACAGGGAGGAGGAGGGCACGGTGGCCTCACCGCTGCTGAAGGTGAAGCAGGGGGTTGATGAAGCGCTGCCGGCGGCGACGTCGAGGATGGCGGCGGTGACTCCGTGCGTCTCCGGGCTCGAGGAGGTGTCGAAGACGTCGAGGGAAGCACGGGGTTTCGATCCCCGTGGTCAGATCACGCCGAGAGGTACTGCAGCGACGACGGCGAGCATGGATTCAGAGATGGCGCCACGGTTGCAGTGCGGCTGCCGGAGACGTCGAGGACCGCGGCGTCGATCCAGAGGGTCACAGTGGCCGAGTAGGTGTTGTCGAGGTAGAGGAAGGAGAGGTGGATCGATTTGGGTGGTTAGGTGGGGTGGTGGTGCGACGAGGTGGCGGTGGTAGCCATGGATTCAGGCGGCGGCGCTCCGGTGAGTTAAGGGGGTTGCAGAGAGAGTCGATGCGGGCAGTGGAAGGGTGGATCGGCGGCGGAGCTCGAGGGGAACGATAGGCTAGGGCTAGGGCAGCGGCGCAGGGCCCTAGGGGGGCTTTATAGGGCGCTACAGGGGCTCCTGGCCGTCGGCGTGGTCCGCTGCCGCCGTGGCACCCCTGGATGCCCTGCCGTATGTTTAGACGAAGGGGGGAGCGCGAAGCGGTACCGGGCCGCGCGGGAGGTAAGGGAGTGGGCTGGGCTGCCCACTGGCTCTCTCCCCCGTTTTCTTTTTATATTTTTGGTTCTGTTTATTTTATTTTATTTTGCAAAATTGGAAAATGGAAGGATTTGATGGGTTTTAGAGTTAGGAAAAAATTTGAAAAAAATATGGTTAGGTTAGTTGTTCAACAGCAACTAAATGCTAACTTTAATTTCCAAAAGTTTTCAAATTCAATTGGCTGTTTGTAATTTAATTCAAATTGGATGGATTTTATTATTAATTGCATTATTTGAAACAAAATTTTAAATGGCATGAACCTTGGAGTTTGAAATAGAAACAACAAATTAGAATGTTTGGTAATTTGCACATATTCAATTGGGGTGCTGTTTGATGATTTGAATTTGAGTTTTGAAAGCAATTTATATTAAGTGGATTATTAAATAACAAATAAGAGTTGAGTTTTTCTATTATTTCATGGAAACAAATGGAAGGGTTAATTGAACCATTTTATTTGGAGAGTTGTAACATAACAAGTATGAATTAAATGTTTGAATAAAGTTTGAATTTCAAATGTGAAAACAGAGAAAACAGATGCAAACCAAGTGAAAACAAATGAAAACAAATGCAAACAATTCAATGAATATGATGACATGATGCAATACTTTAATTAAACAAGAAATCAAACATTCTAGGGGATATTTTCATACTTGGGATGTTACAGCACAGGGACGGCCACCGCGCACTCCTAGCCCCTATAAAACCTAACCCTAGGCTCCCCGAGCTCGCCCTAACCCTACTCCACCCTCTCCCTCTCTCTCCGCCGTCGTTCTCCTCTCTCTCCCGGCGAATTCTCCTCTCTGCAACCATCGCCACCGTGCCACCCTCCTCTGAATCCATGGTGATCGCCGCCGTTCCCACACTCCACCTCGCTGGCTAACCACGGGGATCAGATCCCCGTACCACCTTCTACCTCTTCGACACCGCAGGGAGCCCAGAGAACCTCTGCGTCGCCGCCGCCATCCTCGACGTCGTCGCCGGCCACCTCTGCACCGAGCCGCTGCCACGGCTACCGCGAGGGTGAGCACACCGTTTCCCCTCCCTCTCCCTCCGTGCTGCGAGCAAGTGCACGATCACCACGCGAACGCACGAGCAGCACAACGTCCACGGCAGCGCAGCGGCAGCTCGCCGCCGGCCACCCCTCGGTCAGTTTCAGTTGTAGTTAACTGAGGAATATTCAGTTAGCGCGTAACTGAAGTATATCCTCCCTGCGCATCCCTTCTGTCAACGAACTCAGCAGCTACCGCAGTGGTAGCAGTGCTGCGTGCGCGAGCCCGCGTCCAGAGATCGAATCCCCCTCGGCGCGGATTAAATCCGCCCACTTTTTCGCACAGGTGCTGACAGGCAGGCCCCCCCTGTCAGCGACCCTGCGGCCACGCAAGCGCCACGCAGGCCAGGGGGCCCTCTGTCAGTGGCTGGGGCTAGCCACTGCGGGGTGTAAAATGTTTTCTGCCCTTTTCTTTTTTAAAAATAAACCCTTTTCTTTTACAGATTGGTCCCTAATTTTAAAATACAAATAACTTTTAAATTACAACTTCAAATAAAATAAATAAAATATGTACACTGAACCAAATTAAATTCTATACCTATTCAAAGCATTTGTTTTATGTTTTGAACATTTCAAATGCATTCAAATTTCAAATTCAAACACTTCCTTTTAAATTTGGTTAAAATAATAACTATTTCAAACTTAATTCAAATAACACAAAAAAATATGTTTTCCATGCTATTTTGAACCATCTTTTCAAATATAAAATTTGTTTCATGATTTGAATAATTAAAATTGGGTAAATAATTTAAACCTTGTTTAAATCATTTAAATTTGCTAAATTCATAACTTGCTCAAATTAAATTACTTTTGAACATATAAAATATGTTTTCAAACTAGAAAAGTATAAACTTTTCAAATATGAATTTGGTTTAATGTTTTGAACAAATAAAAATTCAAATAAATTCATACTTGAATTAAATTCATTTAAATCTTGTTTAAACTTGTTTAATTCATAATTAATTCATTATAATTCCTTTTTCAATATTTGAAACATGTAATCCATCTAAAATTTTGTGTTCTTTCCAATTATGAACTTTGTTATCTATTTTGAACAATTTAAGTTGGTCAAAACAACAAATGCTTGTGTAACACCTTTAAGAAACCAAAATTCCATAAATTAATAACTAAAATTCCAAACATGGTAAACCTTATTTCAAAATTGTTTCTATTGTTGTTATTTTGCTGTTTTCCTCATCCATGCATCATACTAATCCACTTTCACCTGTTGATTAATTGTAAAACAAATATTTCAACCTAAATTCATGGGCTTTCCATATGCAACCCAAATTGCATAGGGGTCCATTTAATATTGTTACCATGTTAACTAGCTTACCTTTGATGCATCAATTAATTTGCCATGCATCATCCCCATGATTGTGCATTATGCCATGTTATTGATTGTTTGTCTCTCTGCGTTGTTTGTTTGCTTCTTCTCGAATAGACGACGACGTTGAGACAGACGAGCCTTACGACACCCCTTCTGAGGATCTAGCTCAGTACCAGGCTGCTGAGTTTGCAGGCAAGTATTCACTCACATGAACCATTGTGTTCCTTTCAACATTGGATACCGATACTTTCCGTTGTCTATTCTGCTAGCCCTATGAATCGTTGCTTCTGTTCGATCCTATCACATGTTATCCTTTAACCCTGATATAGCCTCACCTCCACACCTATAACCACATTGCTTGTTGCCCGTGTCTTACTAGCATGCTTAGGGTTGTTTTGCTCGAGTCTGTTACCCGTTACTTTCTGTTACTATATTTCCTATCATGTTCTGGGGCTCGATGTTAAACAACAATCCTGATAATGCTTTGGTTAATAATAATTTGATGATAAGGCACCGGCAGGAGGCCCGGCGTGGTTTTGAGGCCTGCTAGTGTCGACCCTAATTAGGAAAAGGGTCTTGTCTACTGCTCCATGATGAGCGCACTAACCGCATGTGGGAAGCGTGTATGGGCGCCCCCCTCAATTTGATTCGATTCGCATCTCGTCGAAATCGCCACACTTAGTTCGGGCTTTCCATTTGATGCACGCATATGCAGGTACGAACCCGAGGCCAGGGTGGAACTTTTGTAGTCGGCATTTAGGGCGGCGTGGTCTTAGAGTGCTATGAGGGTCCCCTTTTCTTCGTGGGGCTCGATTAGCCGCGCACGCACAGCATGTGGTTCTTTGGGCTTGATGCGAAGAAGAGTTGAGTTGTGTTGAGTGCCTCGCTTGGTGGGTTTGATTCCCGTCTGGCGGGATATTCTTACGTGTACGGCCAAATTGGTGCACCCCTGCAGGGATAAATCTTCTCGAGAAGCCGTGTTTTCCGCGGTTATGGTTAACTTGGTGAAAGTACTGGCTAACAAGTACTCAGAACAACTTACACCTAACTAATGATAATTTGACTAGTAATAGTCTTATTGACACAATACCTTGACCCATCATTAATCTAACTGTGTGAGTTATCCTCGGATTGCTTCTTTGGATAAGGGGCGAGATCCAGGATGGGTTTGTTTGGAGTTAGTTATAGTTGGTTACGATACGCTATCTTATCTCCTTTCTGTTAGCCGGAAGTTGTAGTATGTTTTCTGTAGTTGTTAGTGCAGCCAGCTGCCGCATCTTTTGTATCACCCTTTCTTCCGTTGAACCCAAAGCATCTGTGCTTGATGTTGTGGGGTACACTTTGGTGAACTGTGAGTCTTGCTTGTCGGTATGTTGTTGTACTGACCCCTTTGGGGCTGTGGTTTCCGCAGACTACGCTTACGAGGATCCCCGTGATGGCTACTACGTGGAGTTTGACGAGGCTGCTGACGAGTAGATAGCGGACCCGGGCAGGATCCGAGACTACATGGATGGGCTCCGCTTTCCTTTCATTCCCGGCTTCTTAAGCCTATTTGGATTTGTCTGTACTCAGACCTTTTGAATGCTTCCGCTAAGATGTAATGATGATATGTTGGGACATGTGTCCTCTGGATGATTGTATTTGCTATCTCTGCTCTAGTGAGAGCTATTTGCAACTTATTTCTATTTATTTGTGTCTTAGAGATCTGTTGTGCTATCATTTTGTTAAACGCCGTTGACGTACCATGTGTGTATGGTATGAAGTACGTCAATGGTAGTATCATGATCTCTATGGGATGGTTTACATAGACGATGAACAGTAGGGGTTGGTTGTCACACATACGTGTGTTGGCCTACTCGTAAGAGATGCGGGTGCCGGTAAGTCCCGTAATCCAATCAACTACTGTTCAACGGAACTGCGAGTATCCTCTAGAAGTCCGGGTGCGACAACCGTGTATAAATACGGCCCTTGGGTGAAAAGTGAAAATTTCCCGTCATTCGTCTCCAGCTTTCACCTTCCTAGCCTTCGTCTTCCTCGCGCCCTTTCTCTATCCGTAAGCTTGCACCAGCGCTCATGGCGGGAGGCAAGAAATGAAGCGTTGTTGTTTCCTCCTCGCAAGCGCCCGAGGATGCCCCTGTGGCTCCTGCTCCGCGCTCTGGCGACTGACGCTCCACCAACACCACGAAGAAGAGCATCAAGGAGATGCAAAGGGAGTGATTGCTGCCTGCCGACGCCAAGAAGTGAGTTCGCCTCAGCAAAAAGGAAGAGGTACCAAACCCCTGCGCGAACGAACGCGTGATCTTCGTGGATCACGTTTCGCGCGGGCTCTCCTTTCCCCTCCATCCTTTCCTCGTGGCATTGTTGTATGTCTATGGCATACAGCTCCACGATCTGCCTCCAAATGCGGTGCAGCACATCTCGTGCTTCATCGTTTTTTGCGAGTGCTTCCTGGGCATCCGCCCACACTAGGGCCTTTGGAAAGCCCTCTTCAAGGTGCGGGTCTTCCGCGAGAAATCGCGGGTAGAGACTGAGCTCGGAGAGCCGCTGCGCACCGGCGGCTTTGGAATCTAGGCGAAATCGGACAACTGCTACTTCGAGATGCACTTCATCGACTCCGCGCAAAGATGGAGAAAGAAGTGGTTCTACGTCGTAGACAACAGCGCGGGTGGAGCTCATGAGTTCCACCCGTTCGCTGTCCTGAAGCGGCGGAAGTCCTGGGCGCACAAGCTTTCAATCGAAGAAAGCCGAATCGTCGCCCCACTACTCGCCAAGGTGGTCGCCCTTCGTGACCAAACCACAGGAGTTGTGATGAATGGCTTGCACCTGGCGAGCGTGTTCCTCAAGCGCAGGATCCAGCCTCTGCAGGAGAGGCCCTCCACGATGTGGGAGTACCAGGGTTTTGAAGACCCCAGCCGCGTGAGCCGTGAAGAACTTTCGAATGTTGAATTCGAGAAGAAGATCGCGACCATCACCAGTTTGAAAGTGGGCGAGACCTTCCCTGACTGCCCTGTCGCAGCTTTTGAGGCTTCGAGACCTCCTCCATCCGAAGTAAGTTCAAATTTTTCCTTGTCTTAGTCCTTTTTCTTGCTCGAAAGTTTATCGACTGAATTTCTTCTTCCTTTTCTTCTTCTGTTTTCTTCTTGTAGAGTTTAGCGGTGGTCACCTGCTACCCACCAGTCTCCGGTGAAGAAGCCTCGAACTTGTTGGCGAGAAACCTGGATGTCCCTGTCAATACCAGCGTTGCCGATGCCGATTCGAGTTCTGAGCATGATTTCTCGGATGACGTGGAAGAATCGGGTAGCGATCTCCGCCACCGCAAACGCCGCCGAGCGGGTGAGCATGAGGCCACCTCCAAGGATAATTCCTTGGGTGGGGGTCCAAAAAAGAGCCTCTCGTCGTGACTCCGCTAAGTGTGCGCGCTCCTTCTGCTCCTCAGCCGAAAATCCAGACCGCCTGGAACGCGGATATGCTGGACGACGAAGATGACGAGTAAGTTTTTGCTTCTTAGTTCTAGTCAAACGCTCCCTTTTTGTTTCTTCTGACACTTGTTGTTTTCCTTCATGACAGGCTCCAATCCATCAGCCCCGGCCGGTTGGCCTCTTCCCTTCCTCTAGAGAAAAGGAAAGAAGTTGTTGCTGCGAGTGGGACCCCAACTGCCGGGACCGTCCAGAATTCGCCGAGTCCAGCCCCCACAGCTGCGGCTACGGAATATAGGATCCCTAGCTTTGCAGTTGGGGCCTCGACTTCGAAAGAAGTGTCGGGTAGCTCGGCTGATCCTCTCTGCATTGCTCAAGACCAGGTAAATTTTGCTATTTTCTTTTGCATCTTGTACTTTGTTTGTTCGGGATTTTTATCGGGTGCACGGCAGTGCTCCCGATGGGAGTAGCCCTCGAGGCTGTAGTTAATCGCTTGCGATTGGCTACAGGCTCAAAAACTTAAGCTCTTTTCTTCTCTTTATTTTATCGGGTGCACGGCAGTGCTCCCGATGGGAGTAGCCCCCGAGGCTATACTCGATTGTTTGCAGTCGTGTATAGGCTCAATCTTCTCCTCTCTGACTCTTTCATCTTCATGTTTTTGCAGTCTCTTCTTGACTCCCTTGCAGCCATTGGCCGCCGCGTTATCTCGGCTGAGACAGATTGCGTGACCCTTCGGGCAGACCGCGATCGACTCGTCTCGGAAAACGAGCTTCTTCGAGGTAAGTTTATCCACTCCTTCTATCCAATCTTCTCGCTCATGCGAACTCCTTTGTGTTTAAATTTATCGATGTGCAGCTCAAGCCGAAGTGCTGAAAGCCGAGAGGATGGACGCTGCCACTCGGGTAAGCACCCTGCAGACTGACCTCGAGGGAAACCTTGCGGATGCCCAGGACGCCCTGAAGAAATTGGAGGAAGTTGGCACCAAGCAGGACAACGATCTCGTTGACTTCCTTCGCCCTCTGGCCTAGCGTTTCGCAGGTAAATTGCACTTGTCCTTTGTTATTCTTCGACTGACTGGTAAGTTCTTTGGATTTTAACGTTTCTTTCTGCAGATCTTCTTGGCGTTGCGCTGGAGCTTCCCGGGGTTCAACGGGTGGACGCCCTGACAGATTCCTACGCTCAGCTTCGAAGGCATGCTAGCGGGATTTGCTCCCTGATTGGCGATGCCACTCAAATGTTGACGCAGCTTCACGGGCGTCTTCTGGTCGATGATGTGGTTCCGCCCATGCGGGATGTTCTCCTGAAGGTTTTCCTGGAGGGCGATCTCCTTCAGGCCTACTCGGTTGCTCAGTCAGAGTCCGGGGCGAAGACTGCCATCCAGTTTGCACTGGCGCACGGAGTCGCAGGCTTGGACGAGGCATACTCGAACCTCCCCGTCGACGCTACTACGGGCAGAAAGGTAGCGCTTCATCCTTTCGGCGATCCGGCTGGAGTCCTTGCCCGGAAGTTACGAGGCATACTCGAACCTCCCCGTCGACGCTACTACGGGCAGAAAGGTAGTGCTTCGTCCTTTCGGTGATCCGGCTGGAGTCCTTGCCCGGAAGTTATCTGACTTGATTTCCCGTGCTAGTCGCAGGGGGCAATCTGTCGCGAGTGGCAGCACTTCTGTAGTTCCTTAGGATAGACGTAGTTTGTGCTTCCGATGTAATGAACCTTGGGATGTATTCCCGTATTCTATCTTTAATCCAAGTGTTCTTTTGATATCTGAGATGCTTCCTGCGATTGATTGTCATGAGTTCCTCCCGATGGGAGTAGCCCCCGAGCACCTGTCGAATAGGTGGTTGTATTTCTCGAATGGAGCGTCTTGAATTATTCCTTAACTTTTCTTATCTTCTTCCAGGTAACAGGCGTTGTAGCGGAGTCATCGAGTGGATCTGCTGCTCAAGCAGATCCTCTTGTTGCTGCTGTCGGTACTTTTGCCGGCCTCCGTGACTGGGTCGCGGATGGTGAGCGCAAGCTAAAAGCTTTGCGTGGGGTGGCTGATGTAGCCAAGTCCAAACAGAAACTTGCGATTGAACGTGAGCAGCTTGTGATGGATGAATTGGCGGCTGTTGCCAAGGATTTGCTCTGTAAGTATCTCAGCCCCCTAACACTTTGTGTCTTTTTTTTCGTTCTTTGACTCTATAGCTTTCTTTGCAGTTGTTCAGTCTGACGATCGGTGTGAAAAGCATTGGGTAGAAAACCATATTGTTCACGAAGCCGGTAGTTCAAAACCCCATGCAAATAACTTTTGGTCCGACCACAGTCGAGGCTTTGTGCTGGCTACTTTGAAGTATCGTGTGAGCGAGGCGAAGATACTCGTTGATCATTGTCACGAGGCCTTGATAGCTTTGAATGGGGCTTTTTATCCCTTGGAAAGGGGTCCAGAAGATTTGAGTCAGCTACTCAGAATTTTTGGTCAAGTAGGCGAGATTCGGGAGTGCGTCCGTCAACAGTTGGTCTGCGGGTCATTAGTAGCACTCTCGTTTGTTCGATTATGGCATCCTGAGGTTAATTTCAACTCCGTTGCCAAGCTCCCAAATGCTCCAGTCGATACGACATCTCATTATACAGTCGTTCGACCTGCTGCAGAAGAGATTATTCGACTGACCTCTGATGAGGTTAATCGGGTCTTGGCCGAAGAAACTGCTCGCCGCCATATGTAATTGTAGGATGTTTATATCCTGTTAATTCTGTATAGTTGTCTTCAAATTTTATAAGGTGCCAACCTTGTTTGTACTCTTGTATTTGTAAATGATGCTAAGTTAGGCGTAGCCCCCCGTGTGTTTGGGGTGTATACCTGTTTTAGCGTGTAAAAATCAATGACTTGAGAAACTATGGTTGAGAAACCATGTATGTTATTAATATGACCGAGAAGCTGTGTATTGTCTTCGAGCTACAGCATGGCTAGTATAGCCTTATTTTGTGGAGTAGAATAATCTAAGGATAGAATTTGTGGAGGTGCGCAACATTCCATGGATTGGAGTAGATGCCACCGGTCTCGGGGTTCTTCAGTCGATATGCACCACCAGGGATAACTTCGTGTATTATGAAGGGTTCTTCCCAAGGTGGCTCGAGCTTGTGTCCTTCCTTCTGCTTGAGTCGCAGCACCAAATCTCCTGCCACGAAGGCTCTGTAGCGTATACGGCGGCTGTGGTAGTGGCGTAGCGACTGTTGATATACCACGGATCTTGCGAGTGCAATGTCGCGTATCTCGTCGAGTGCATCCACGTCTTCCGCGAGTGCCTTGTTAGAGGTTTCTTTGCTATAAGCGACGACTCGTGGGGCGCTGAACTTGACATCTTCGGGAAGGACTGCTTCAGCTCCGTATACCATGAAAAATGATGTGTATTTTGTTGATCGATTCGGGGTCGTGCGAAGGCTCCATAGTACGGAGGGTAACTCCTCTGCCCAATGTCCTGCCGCTGGGTGCAGTCGATCTAGTAGCCGTTTCTTTATTCCAGCCGAGACCAATCCGTTGGATCGCTCGACTTGACCATTGGTTTGCGGGTGAGCCACATAGGCGAAGCTGAGGGTGATGCCCTTTTTCTCGCAGAATTGCTCTGTTTCCTTTGCTGTAAAATTGCTTCCATTGTCGGTGATGATGTTGTGTGGTATCCCAAATCTGCACACGATGGAGTCGAGGAATTTGACAGCGCATTGAGCGCTAGCCGAGGTGACTGGCATGGCCTCAATCCACTTTGTAAATTTGTCGACTGCAACTAGTAAGTGCGTGTAACCTCCTGGTGTTGATTTTTTCAGTGGTCCTACCATGTCTAGCCCCCATTGTGCAAAGGGTCGGGCGATTGGGATCATGTGAAGCTCAGTGGCAGGGGCGTGCGGCTTGGGCGCAAATCTTTGACATGCGTTGCATTTGTCGACTAGGTCCTTTGCGTCCCTGGCTGCTGTGAGCCAGTAGAACCCTACGCGAAAAGCTTTACCCATGATCGCCTTCCAGCTAGCATGGTGTCCGCAATCTCCGTGGTGTATATCTCGTAGTAGTTCCTTTCCGTCCTCGGGCGCTATGCATCTTTGTAATATTCCTGATATGCTCTGCTTGTATAGTTCTCTGTTGAGTACTCGAAAAGCTTTGTTGCGTCGCACTATCTGTCTAGCCTCGCAAATATCTGCTGGGAGTTGTTTGTTGGACTAGTAGTCGAGGTATTTCTGCGTCCATACTGGTTCGACCATAAAAACTTGTCTTGAGATGTTGTGGGTGAGCTCAATCATAGCAGTTTGCGGGCTGATTTTTTGACTTTGACTGAGTGCTTGATCATCCTTTCGAAGTATATTCCAGGCGGTATGGGTGTGTTTGTAGAACCCATGTTCGCCAATTTATCCGCTTCTTCGTTGCTGGATCGTGCAATGTGCTTTAGTTCGCACCCTTGGAAACTTCCTTCGAGTAGATTATACATATCTCGATAGGCAACCATGTTTTCTGCAATGGCGTCGCACTCTTTCATTGTCTGCTGCACTATGAGGTTTGAATCTCCATAGATCATTAGTCGGGTTGCTCCATAGACAATTGCCATCTTCATGCCATGTAGGAGGCCCTCATACTCTGCGTCATTATTTGACGTCGGGTCGTCAGGTGGAAAGTCCAATCGCATGATGTATTGTAACTTGTCACCTCTCGGGGATATCAGGACTACCCCAGCTCCGGCTCCTTCGTTTCTCTTTGATCCATCGAAATACATTATCCAGTTGCTTGTATACTCTGGAGGGCCTGGCGTTTGTAGTTCTGTCCAGTCGCTTAGGAACTCCACGAGCACTTGTGACTTGATAGATTTGCGACCCGCGTATATGATGTCCCAGGCACCAAGCTCGATACTCCACTTTGCAATTCTTCCGGATGCCATTGGGTTATTCATGATAGTACCCAGTGATGCATCGTTTACCACCGTGACGGTGTGTTCCTGGAAGTAATGTTTAAGCTTTCGGGCTGTGAGCACCACACCGTACGCGAGCTTCTGCTAATGGGGATATCTCTGTTTGCAGGGCGAAAGCACCTCGCTGATGTAATATATTGGCCTCTGGATGCCAAATGCCTTGCCCTCCTCCGGCCGCTCGACCACAATTGATGTGCTGATGACTTGATTTGTCGCGGCTAGGTATAGGAACAGTGGCTCCCGTTCTTGCGGTGTTGCCAGGACGTGCCTGCTCTGCAATGCTCGCTTGAGGTCTGTGAATGTTTTCTGTGCTTCGGGTGTCCACTCGAACTTATCCGTTTTCTTCATTAACTTGTAGAAAGGTAACGCTTGCTCGCCTAGCCTCGCAATGAATTTGCTTAGGGCGGCTAGTCGTCCCGCGAGCTGCTGCACACCACGGAGATTGGTTGGCTCCTTCATTGTCAGGATTGCTTGGATTTTCTCCGGGTTAGCTTCAATCCCTCGAGCGGAGACCAGGTACCCGAGAAGTTGTCCTACAGGGACGCCAAAGACACACTTGGTCGGGTTGATCTTGATTCGGTATGCGTTCAAGTCGGATATTTATCTGATATCGTTGAGAAGCGTATCTTCCACTCGAGTCTTGATGATGATGTCGTCAACGTACACTTGTATGTTCTTGCCAATGAGATTGGCGAGGCATTTTTGCATGCAGCGCTGATATGTTGCGCCTGCGTTTTTCAGCCTGAAGGGCATTGTCGTGTAGCAGTAAACACCGTGGGGTGTTATGAACGCTGTCTTCTCCTCGTCCTCCTTCTTCATCCCGATCTGATTATAGCATGAGTAGGCGTCCAAGAAAGAGAGGCGTTGGCAACCTGCTGTAGAGTCCACGATCTGGTCGATCCGTGGCAGGGGAAAGTTATCCTTGGGGCAGTGTTTATTCAACGACGTGTAGTCGATGCACACGCGAAGGATGTTGGTATTCTTCTTCGGGACCAGCACCGGGTTTGCCAACCAGGTGGAAATTTTTATCTCGCGAATAAACTTTGATGCGAGTAGTCTGTTTACTTCTTCTCCGAGCGCTTTTTGTTTGGGCTCTGAGAACCTTCGGGTAGTCCGCTTTATAGGCTTGGCGTCTTTGAAGACTTCGAGTGAGTGCTCGGCGAACTCCCTAGGTATCCCCGACATATCTGAAGGCTGCCAGACGAAAATTTCCCAGTACTCACGGAGGAGCTCGACGAGCGCGTCTTCCTATGCTGGCGAGAGGGTGGTGGACACCATCGCCGTCTTCGCAGAATCCGTCGGGTGCACTTGATGCTTGCGGGTACTGCTATTTGTGTTGAACTCAAGCTCTGGAGCGTTCTTCTTGGTGAGAGGCATCACAGAGTGATCCGTGGTTTTTGCTATCTCCTCTAGTTCTTCCTGCATCCCGAAAGATTGGGCGATCTCGTTGAATTCGATGTCGCATTTATTGGATTTTTGAAAATCGCCGTCGATGGTGATTGTGCCATATTCTCCAGGCAACTTGAGCTTCAAGTATCCGTAGTGCGGTACTGCCATGAATCTGGCGAACGCCGTTCGGCCAAGAATGGTGTGGTACTGTGAGGGCCAATCGACGACTTCGAAATCAAGATGTAATTACTTCGGTTGCCTAGCACCACCTCCAGGTTTATTGTTCCGAGTGGATGGACTGCTTTCCCTGGAACTATCCCGTGGAAGGATGTCTCTGATTCCGCGAGTCCATCCAAATTCTTGTTCATACGATGGAGCGTGTCTGCATAGATGATGTTGATGCCGCTGCCCCCGTCCATGAACACGCGAGCCAGCTCATAATTGCCAATTTGCGCCTGTATGACTAGTGCGGCGTGTCTTGGTCGATAGACTCGCGGAGGGTGGTCTTCCTTGGAGAAAGTTATTGGTTGTTCCGCCATCTTCAGGTACTCAGTTCTCGTAGGTGGGGTTTGGACAGCCATGCATAACTGTCGTGTGTTTGTCTTCTGAGCCCTGCGCGATGGACAGACCTTTTGTATCATTCCTAAGAGTCCCGCTGGGTTCGGGTATCCATTGGCTCCTTGATTTGGGGCGGGTGGCGCTGGGAGCGCGGCTAGCACCGTGCTTTGGTTTCCTGCTGGGGGCAGGGCTTGCGGCTGTTGAAATCCTTGAGCTCCTCCTCCAGGAAGTTGCGGGTGACCCTGATTAATTGCTGCTCTATTTTTCTTCAAGAGGGCCTCATGGATATCAATGAACTTTCGGCAGTCCTTGAGAAGGTGTGTTGCCTTAGTTTTGCCAGTGCGCTTATCCGTAAATAGATGTAGCGTGCAGTAACCGTCGAGGTCCTCCTCGGGGGTTTTGTCTTCCTGCTTTGGCTTCCACTCGCGTTTTCCACGATATCCGTTGTCGCGATTTTTTGTGAACTCCGCTGCCACAAATTCTTCTCGATCATCGTGGTCGTAATTCTTTCTTCTTTTCTTTCGACTATGGCGATCGTCATTGCGTGCCTGTCTTCACTGTTTGCCCATCTGTCGGCTATGGCCATCAACTCTCCCATGGTCTTGGGTGCGAGTCGTCCCAGTTCTTCTCTGAAAGAGGTTCGCCATGCTCCCTTTGCAAATGCTTCAACCGCGACTTCTGATATATTTCCTGCTGTGTTCCTGAGTGTGGTCCATCGCTGAATATATTCGTGAGTAGACTCGCCACTTTTCTGCTTGCAAGCTCGTAGCTCCTCGATGGTCGCCGGTCTTTTGTATGTTGCCTGGAAATTTTTGCAGAAATCGAGGTTTAGGTCGTCCCAAGACCTGTAACATGCCCTCGGCCTTCCTTCGAGCCAGCTGCGGGCAGCACCGACTAGGTGTAAGTTGAGGTACTGCATAGCTGTGTTTTTGTTCCCACGTTGGCATTTTACTGCCGTGAGGTAATCCGACAACCAGGACGAAGGCTCTTGCGAACCATCGTATTTCTGTACTTCCGTGGATAGCTTAAATCTTTTGGGTAGCGGCGCCTCGCGGATGCTGCGGGCAAAGCATAAGGCTCCGCAGACTTCGTCGTCGGAGGATGTAGATGGGGAGCGCGCACGGTTTCTGGCCGCCCGACCTTTATCAACCTTGCGCTGGGCGATGTCCGATCGTGCATTGTATCCGGGTTCGTCGCGTTTGACGTCTCCTCTCGGTTCCTTGCTGCGATGTCGCGAGTGGCTTCTGTCTCGATCTTTTCGCGGGCTGCGATCTCTATCCCTCCGCGGGCTGCGGTCCCGACCTCTTCGCGGGCTGCGGCTACGTCCTCGACCCCTTGGGCTGCTATCACTGCCACTCGGGCTATCTCCTCGTCGTCGAGCTTCTTTCCCTCGTGCCCGACGGGGTGATTTTTCCTTGGCAGGTGATGTGTCCCTACGTCCACGGGGTGCTTCCTTGTCCTTCTGTGCGGCCGCTTTCATGCGATCGTAGGAGGCGAGTTTTGCGGCTGCCATGCCTAATCCTTTCTGCACCTGTTTGTATTGTTCCGCGCGGGGGTCGTTTTCCCCTGGTTGATTTATTTGCATGTAGGTGGCTGCGGCTAGCACTGCGGCTGCGGGAGTTTGCAGATGGATGTTTCCGTCCTTGTCCACGCGCATGAGTGATTTGCTGATTCCGCTGAAGGACTCGCCGTCCATGGTCGCGGTTCTTGAGGCGCGTCCCTTCTTCTGGGGGCGGTTTCCTACAGAAGGCATTAGGGACAGCTCAGCTCGGCGTTGACTTGACTCATCTGCCAATCTTTTCCGTGTGGCTAGATCTTCCCGAGCTTCTTTGATAGCAGTGGCCGCTCTCACTAGATGATAGTGGTAGGCGATCATGTCTTCGTGTGGGACTCCGGCCGCAGGTGGTTTCCTTGTGCAGATAGCCTCCTTTGCTCGGAGCCAGGCGTCTCGCGATACGTTGATCTCAGCGCGTTCCCTTGCGCTTTGTTCAGTTTCTGCGGGTGGCTGTTCCGATCCTGCCATGCAGACCTGAGCCAGATGTGGCTTGTGAGTCTTAGGCGTAACTTGAAAGGCCTTCCTGACCCGAGAGGGTTCCTCTGTAGAGAGGGTATGGAAATTTCTGGTGTTGAGGCGGATGGACTCACCACTTTTCGCCAAGTAGGGTCATGAATCGACAGCTCCTGGGCTGGAAATTGACTCAGATCCCGATTCCCCGGGGAAGTGAAGGATCCCTTCTTTGTTGGAGTAGAACTTGAAGCTCCCGAACGTCAAGGTGACGCTCTTCTCTAGATCGTTGAAGACCGAGCGTGATTCCGGCGAGTGAGGGGTGACTACGACAGATTCGATCCGAATCAGGTTGGTCGGAGTCGAAGTCGAAGGTTTCCAACGTGAGTTGGTCGTCGATGAAGCCGAAGATGCCGGAGATCTAGCGCCCGCTGTTCCCACAGACGGCACCAATTGTCGAATCTGCATCTCAACAAGTCCCTCGGGTGAACCCATAGGGTTTCAATTAGGAGAACGTGTAGGCGTTGGTGACAATCGTCGGCTAGACAGGGGACACGATTTACCCAGGTTCGGGGCCCTCGTAGAGGTAAAACCCTTACTCCTGCCTCTGTCGATCTGTAATAATGAGTAGATCGGTTACAATGGAGGGTTGCTCAAGTCGAGAGTATGATCTCGATCTCAAGGCTTGGTGGTGCGGTATATCTTGCCCCCTCTCCTGTGGTTCTCCTGGCCTTATATAGGTGGCCAGTCTCAAACCGTATCCGGAGAGGACTCGAACTCTAACCTAAAGTCGGTTACAAGTTTCCTAACTTGACCCGCAAGGCTTTGCGGGTGGGCTCCAAGTGGGCCTTATAGAGTAATCCTTGATGCTTCCTTTGGAGCTTGGGCCGTGGGCCTGACACTAGGTAGGCTCATCCGACAGGCCTAGGATCCATCCCTTCGTCACCGGGGAAAATAGGAACTTCGGGATTCGTGGGGTCCAATTCCGAGAATATTTATGGAACAACTTTTCTGAAACTAAAAACAACAGAAAACAGGGAACTGGCACTAGGCATCTTGTCAATAGGTTAGTCCCGGAAAACGTAGGAAAACATACGGAAAACATGTAGAAATTGGCATAATATATACATGGAACATCATAAATTATAGATACGTTGGAGACGTATCAAGCATCCCCAAGCCTAGTTCCTACTCGTCCTCGAGTAGGTAGACGATAAAACAAAATAATTTCTGAGGTGACATGCTACCACACAATCTTGATCATCATAATGTAAAAGCATATGTAAGATGAGATCATAGAACTTTAAACACAAACATGATAAATAGAACTTTAATAATAAAGCATAGCAATCACTTTGCATCATGAGAAATAACTCAAATAAAATATCATGAATAACAATGCAAAGAAAGATATACGTTTGTTTCAAGTATAAAGAAAACATGGTAACGTGATATTTCGCAAGTCCTTAAGAGTGGGGCAAAACATAAATGCCAGGACACCTTCAAAGTTTCATGAGGAGGACTAGAACAAATAATTAGAGAACAAGCAATATCACATCATGAATCAATTAATAATGTTTCTGGGACAAATGGACATAAAACCGAGAATAGCAAAAATGCTCTCTCAACTATGCATAAAGTTAGAAGATGGAGACTCAACATAAAAGTAAAAGAAAGGCCCTTCGCAGAGGGAAGCATGGATCACTCATGTGCTAGAGATTTTATTTTATTAAACAGAGGTATTAACAGTTTGACACTCCTCCCATCCATCTTACACAAACCATGGCTAACCGAATCCTCGGGTGCCTTCCAACAATCACATACCATGGAGGAGTGTCTATATTTTGGGAGATGTATGCTAATGTCAACGAATGGTAAAAATAAAATACATTACGTCACAAGCCAACTAGATTTCACAAGAACGGATCCCATATGAAGGACGCAACTGGTGTAGAAGGTCATCCCTCTTTCTCTTTTGTTTACACAATTATGCTTTGACTGATAAATCAGGGAAAACAATAGTGAAGAGATTTTGTGTGTATTAATTTGGGGCTGGGCACCCCGCTGCCAGCTCTTCTATCAATTGGATAAGTGGATGAAGCCACTAGTCCAGGGTATGAAATCCAATCAACAAGTGAGATAAAGATTCTCTATTTACGTCCTCATGAGCAAAAACAGGAACACAAAGCAAGAATAATTTTGAAGGTTTTAAAGGTAACACATGAGCAATTTACTTGGAGTGGCAGTTAAATACGACATGTAGGTAGGTATGGTGGACACAATGGGAAAACTTTGGTTTTAGGTATTTGGATGCACGAGTAGAATTCCATACTCAGTATAGGTGGAGGCTAGCAAAAGACTGGGAGCGACAAATCAAGAGAGCATAAGAGCCATAATCATGCATAGCGACATAAACATCATTAATCAAAGCATAAGTGGTACCACAAGTTCAAAAACTAAATTATCATAGAGGCTATTAGTGAACTGGTTCATAGTCATAAACATGGTGTGAGCATGCGCCAAGTCAACCATATAATTCAAAGGAGAATACCACAAATTTATGCTTCAATATGACAAGAACAACTCATGATTCTTTCAATGGCACATTAAACACTCTCAGATATTTGAGGCTAATCATTATACTCAATAACCACTAGGCTTTAGAACTAAAATAACATCTAGCATGATATGAAAAAGTCTAGCCACAGTCTATACAAGCTTCTACCTACACCGCTAAAAATTCTACCTCAAGCAGCAGTTTCTTTTCCCAACAAGCACCATACAAGACATGTTTTAACAAAAATTCTCTACATGCTACAGCAAGCAAACATGAGAGTACTCACATAACACTACAAAAACTAACAGCTCTGAATAAGAGATGCATGAAAACGAAGGCTAAAGACAGTACTAGAAAAAAGTGAACATTCACAGAACAATAAGAATGAAAACTAGAGTGTTCTAAGCAATGAATACGCAAAAAATATAAGTGAAGCACAAGAGTATTCTAATAAAAAAAGTGGATAATGTCTCTCTCCCAAACAAATATGCTAGGACCCAAATATTTATTAATCAAAGAAAACCAAACAAACTGAAAAAACAAAAATAAAAGACGATCCAAGTAAAACACATAAGATGTGACTGAATAAAAATATAGTTTCACTAGAAGTGACCTGATAAATTTTTGATGAAGAAGGGGATGCCTTGGGCATCCCCAAGCTTAGATGCTTGAGTCTTCTTGGAATTTGCTGGGATGTACCACTGGGGCATCCCCAAGCTTAGGATTTTCACTCTTCTTGATCACATCAATCATCCTCTTCTCTTGACCCTTGAAAACTTCCTGCACACCAAACTTCCCACAATCTTCATTAGCAACGTTAGTGCAAATCGAAATAATAAATTCACATGGTTCATTTTCAACACAAGCCTAACACTCATAAACACATTAGCTACTATCACAACTTCTATTAAAACTCTTTTTCTCAAAAGAACACCAAAAGAAAGAGATTAAGATGCAAATGCAATTATTGGCAGAAATCTGTCAAAACAGGACAATATGTAAAGATGATTTTTTTTGAAAATCTTCTATTGCTCAAATCAAAAAGTGTTCAGCTAAGAAAATTTGCGTATATAGCCCAGGATTACGCACAAAACAACTCAAGTCATTTTGCATTTTCTGTGATTTTATACGATTTTAACAGTGGACAACAGAAATATGTTTCTTGCACAGAAATCCGAAATATAGTCTCAACTTTCCACTAGAGGCGTTACTTGGCTCAATAAAGACACAAAAGAAAAGATACAGTGGGGTTGCTAAGGAAATAGACAACACCCAGGTGCAAAGAAAACAAAAATAAACGACGGAAAGCGGGTTGAAAACGGAGAAATAAAACGGGTTGTCTCCCGGTAGCGATTTTCTTTTAATGCCTTTCAGCTAGGCACAATGATTTTTAAAAGATGCTCACATAAGAATCAGAGTTGAAGAAAAATAAGAGAGCATCAAGAAGAAAATATAAAACACATTTAAGTCTAACCCACTTCCTATGAAAAAGAATCATGTAGAAAAACAAGTCAACGAAGCACAAAGTGACTAGCATAGGAAGACAAAATTTCAACATAAAGAGGAGAAACTTGATATTTTTGAGATGCATAAAACTATGTTTCCCTCTCTCATAATAACTTTTAGTAGCATCATGAATAAAATTAACAATATAAATATCACATAAAACATTCTTATCATGAGCCACATGCATAAAAGAATTAATACTCTCCACATAAGCATAGTCATTCTTATTAATAGTAGTGGGAGCAAATTCAACAAAATAACTATCATTATTATTCTCATCACCATAATCATCAAATATAGGAGGCATATTATAATCATAATTAAATTTCTCCTCAATAGTAGGTGGACTGAAAATATCATATTTATCATTGTAAACATCATATATAGAAGGCATATCATGATCACAATAAAATTTATCATCCATAGTAGGTGGCACTAGAATACCACAATCATTATAATTATCATATATTGGAGGCAAAGTATCATCAAAGTAAATTTCCTCCTCAAAACTTGGGGGACTAAAAATGTCATATTCATCAAAACTAGCTTCCCCAAGCTTAGACATTTCCATAGCATTAGCAATAATGGTGTTCAAAGAATTCATACTAATAACATTGCTACTAGCATGCAAATAAAGCTCCATAGGTTTTTAAATTTTCTCTTCAAAGACTTCATGTCCTAACTCAAGATAAAGATTATAAAACTCTCTCATATTTTTGTTGTTTTCCATTAAGCCTAACTAGTGAAAACAAGAAACAAAAAGATTTAATTGCAGAATCTAAAGGAAATAACTTCGAGCACTCACACACGAGGATGTGAGTACCTTTTACCTTACCACCCGACAACGGCGCCATAAAAGAGCTTGATGTATACGCACGCATCTATTCTTGTAGACAGTGTTGGGCCTCCAAGTGTAGAGGTTTGTAGAACATCAACAAGTTTCCCTTAAGTGGACCACCCAAGGTTTATCGAACTCAGGGAGGTAGAGGTCAAAGATATCCCTCTCAAGCAACCCTGCAATTAAGATACAAGAAGTCTCTTGTGTCCCCAACACACCCAATATACTTGTCAGGTATATTGGTGCACTAGTTCGGCGAAGAGATAGTGAAATGCGAGTAATATGGATGGTTATAAGTAACAATAGCAAAATGAAATAAATATGGCAGCAAGCAAACATGTAGCAGAACAGGCGGAAAACGGTGTTTCAATGCTTGTAAACAAGGCCTAGGGATCCTACTTTTACTAGTGGAAACTCTCAATAGTGAAAACATAATTGAATTAATAAATACCATCTCTTCACTATGCTACTCCAAACCACTCTCCGGTCGAAAAACAACACTAATCCATGCATAGGGCTTTAACAACACTCCTCAGAGTAAGCACTTTCCCAACTAAGTAACCCCCACGCTATCACCATGGGACCCAGATGGTTCCACGCTAACACCACAATTTCATAGAGTTATCCAACACAAAATATAAAAATAATGCTAAACCACACGGTGCACACACTGTCACCTTTACACAGTGATCAAAGTGTTTACGGAGATCTCATAACAAAAACCACTTGAGTAGCATAATAGATGAAGAATAATATCTACGAATTCAACTATATTACAAAGCTCACGATCACATATAGATCGCACCATGGGAGAGAGAGATGAAACACATAGTTACCCGTAGATCCCTCGGCCCCAGGGGAGAACTACTCCCTCCTCATCATAGGAGACAGCAACGGCGATGGAGATGGCGGTAGAGTCTATGGAGATGGCTTCCGGGGACACTTCCCCGTCCTGACAGGGTGCCGGAACAGAGATCTGTCCCCCGAAACTTGGGTTGACGATGACGGCGGCTGCGGAAGGTTTCGTGGAATTTCGCCGGTTGGGTTAGGGTTTTCCCTTGGAGGAGTATAAATAGGCGAAAGGGCGACGTCAAGGGGCCACCGGGGGCTCCTCACCACCCCCAGGCGTGGTCTAGGGTGGACCCGCGCCTGGGCATGGTGAGGGCCCTACGGGGCCCGTCTTCGACTCCTTTTCGGACTTCTGGAAGCCTCCGGAGAAAATAGTAACTTCGGGATTCGTGGGGTCCAATTCCGAGAATATTTCCAGAACAACTTTTCTGAAACTAAAAACAGCAGAAAACAAGGAACGGGCAATGGGCATCTTGTCAATAGGCTAGTCCCGGAAAACGTAAGAAAACGGAGGAAAACATACGGAAAAAATGTAACAATTGGCATAATATCAATATGGAACATCAGAAATTATAGATACGTTGGAGAGGAGATCATCACCCGGCACCCTGCCGGAGAGGAGATCATCACCGGAGGCCTCTTCATCACCATGCCTGCCTCTAGAGTGATGCATGAGTAGTTCATCCTTGGACTACGGGTCCATAACAGTACCTAGATGGTTGTGTTCTCCTCCAATGCCTCGATGGTTATATCTCGTGAGCTGCCTAACATGATCGAGATTGTTCTTATGTAGTTCTATGTGCTGTGTTTGATGGGATCCGATGAATATTGAACTTATGCCAAGTTGATTATAGTCTTTATTGCATATGTTATTTGTGATCTTGCATGCTTTCCGTTGCTAGTGGTTGCTCTGGCCAAGTAGTTGCTAGTGACTCCAAGAGGGAGTATTTATGCTCGATAGTTGTGTTCATGCTTCTTTTTCGCCTGTGCTCGAGTGACAGAAACGTGACGGGGGGAGATGTGTTGTTGCCACTAGGGAGAAAACAACGGTGTGAGTGCCCGCGTGCACAATCATTGCTTACATTACACACATTGCTTAATGCGATTATCTATTGCTTGCAACTTAATACCTAAGGGGGTTCGGATGATAACCTGAGGGTGGATTATTAGTCATAGATGCAGTTGGATTATGGTCTATGTATATTGTTGTAATTCCCGCACTAAATATCATAGTATTCATCATGTCATGAATGTGCACTACGGTGCAACCTCTATTTGTCAATTGCCCAGCTGTATTTTGTTTACCCAGCATGATATATTTTATGGAGAGACACCACTAGTGAACCTATGAACCCCGGTCCATTTTCCTACACTATTAAACAAACCACTACAATTCCCTGCTTTCTTTACTTACTGCAAGCATACACCATTTTCCACACTATACGTCTAATCTTTGTTTTCAGCAAGACCAGTGAGATTGACAACCTGACTGTACCGTTGGGACAAAGTATTTTTGTTGTGTTGTGTGCAGGTTCCGCGTTGTTGCTGACACCGGTGAGGCGTTATCACCACCGTGAGTGGCATCAACCTTCCAAAGATCTTCTTTCTCCTACTGGATTGATAACCTTGGTTCTTAACTGAGGAAAATTCATACCGCTGTACTCATCACACCCTCATGTTGGGGTTCCCAACATGCCATCACAAGCATCAAGAATTTCTGGCGCCGTTGCCGAGGAGGGAGAAGTCTTCTGGCAAGGGGAGTCTCTCACTCTCAACCTCTTTATTTTGTTTATTGTCTTGTTTTTATTTTTTGTCTTGTTTTGCTTCTTTATATAAAAAACACACAAAAAAATAGTTTACTTTATAGCTGTTTATTATTTGCTTGCTTTTATTTTGCTAAATGAGTTCCTCTGAGAATACTAAGTTGTGTGACTTCACTAGCACAAACAACAATGCTTTTATTTGCACACCTATTGCTCCACCTGCTCCTACTCCTGCTTTCTATGAAATTAAACCTGCTTTATTAAATCTTGTTATGAAAGAGCAATTTTCTGGTGTTAGTACTGATGATGTTGCTGCTCACCTTAATAATTTTGTTGAACTATGTGAGATGCAAAAATATAAAGATGTGGATGGAGATATTATTAAACTGAAACTATTTCCTTTATCTTTGAGAGAAAGAGCTAAAGATGGTTGCTATCTTTGCCTAGAAATAGTATTGATTCATGGACTAAGCGTAAAGATGCTTTCATTGGAAAATATTATCCTCCTGCTAAGATTATATCCCTGAGAAGTGACATAATGAATTTTAAGCAATTTGATAATGAACATGTTGCTAAAGCTTTGGAAAGAATGAAAACTATGGTGAAGAATTGTCCCACTCATGGACTGACTACTTGGATGATTATACAAACCTTTTATGCATGACTGAATTTCTCCTCAAGGAACCTATTGGATTCAGCTGCTGGAGGTACCTTTATGTCCATCACTTTGGGCAATGCAACAAAGCTTCTTGATGAGATAAATTATTCAGAGTGGCACACTGAGAGAGCTCCACAAGGTAAGAAGGTAAATTCTATTGAGGAAACCTCCTCTTTGAGTGAAAGGCTTGATGCTATTATGTTTATGCTTGTTAATGGTAAAGCTCAAGTTGATCCAAATAATGTTCCTTTAGCCTCTTTGGTTGCTCAAGAAGAGCATGTTGATGTGAATTTTATTAGAAATAATAATTTTAACAACAATGCATATAGAAATAATTTTGGTGGAAACAATTATAATCCCTATCCTCCTAATAATGGTTACGGTAATTCTTATGGAAATTCCTACAATAATAATAAAATATCTACCTCTGATCTTGAAAACATGCTTAGATAATTTATTAGCACACAAACTGCTTTTAATAAATCTGTTGAGAAAAAGCTTGGTAAAATAGATGTCCTTGCCTCTAAAGTAGATAGCCCAACTATTGATGTTGATTTTCTAAAACTGAAGGTTTTGCCACATGATGTTAAAGAAAGTAAAACTTTGAATGCCATCCAAGTTTAAATTGATAATAATGTTAGGTTGATGGCTGAATTACATGCTAGGTGGGAACGAGAAGATGAATTAGCTAGAAAGAATAATACTGCTAGAGTTTGCACTATCACCACCACTAGTAAAACTGAAGCTCCAAGTGGTAGTAAACCTCCTACTATCAATGGTAAAGTATTTGGTGTTAACAAAGTCTCCACCCCTTTGGTGAAACGTGCTAAATTGCCTCAAATTGCTTCTCATAAAAGTGTAGAAATTTTTAGAGATGTGGGAGATAATGGTCCGATTACTTTTGATGATAATAATTTTGATTTTGACGATTGCAATATTTCTGAAGTTATTATGTTCCTACAAAAGCTTGCTAGAAGTCCCAATGCTAGTGCCATGAGTATGGCCTTTACTAAACATATTACCAATGCTCTCATGAAAGTTAGAGAAGAAAAGCTGAAACTTGAAACATCTATCCCTAGGAAATTAGATGATGGTTGGGAGCCCATCATTAAGATAATAGTAAATGATTTTGATTGCAATGCTTTATGTGATCATGGTTCTAGTATCTCTGTTATGCCTCAAAATCTTTATGATATGCTTGATCTACTGTAACACCCGGGGGATTTCCCCCCAAATAGAAACTTGGTTGCTTTTTCTTTTTGCATGGCATTGCATCATGCATCATTGCATTGCACTTTGCTTCAAACCATTTTTGAAAAATTCAAAACCAATTTAAAAATTCAAACATGTCCCAAATGGTTTCAATTAAAATTGCAAACAAATCATTTTGGGAATTGGAAATAATTAAAAATGGTTGGTTTTCAAATTGGTATTAAATAAACCCCTAATTTGAGTTCAAGTTTGCAAATTCAAATAATTTGTTGAAATTGAAATTTTCAAAAACAAACTTTTGTGCAACTGGGCTTTTGACTTGTTTAACCCACTAAAAATATTTTTAGAATAAAACCCTAAAGTTTTACTTCTCCAATTCTTTCCCTTTCTTTTCTACAAAAAAAAAGAGAAAAGAAAATTAAAACCAAAAAAAATGGGGAAGGCAGGCCAGGCCAGCCACTTGGGCCGGCCAGCCCACCTCCCTCTCTGTTCTGGCCCGCTACCCCCCCCCCCTTCTTCCTCCGTCCGTACAGAGCGAGCACGAGGGGGACGTCACCCTCCACCGAGCTCCCCCACCTCCACCTGCTCCTCCACTCTCCCTTAAAGCCTCTCCCCCCTCCTTTCCCAAACCCTAGCCCCCAACCACTCCCTCTCCTTCCTCCTGCGCCACCGGTTTCCCTCTCCCCTCCCCTGTTTTTCTCTGTTTCCCTTTGCTCTGAACTGCACAGAGAGGGAGAGTCAAAGCCCCTCTCATGGCCCCCTCGTCATGGGCTCTTTCAAGCTGAGTGGAGCCAGGGAAAAGCTCCGCGCTGCCATCGTCCACCTCTACGTGCAAGGAATTGACGGCAGAACGACTACATCACCGGCGACAACCTCGTCTTCCACCCCGGCCGGCAAGATTCTCCGGCGAATTTCCGGCGACCTAGACCTCCTCGAGCCCGATCGTCTACTCTGAACCCCTCCCGGTGAGAATCTCGTCCGATTCCCCTCCTCCATGGGCTCGTTTAGTGGCCATAACGCCGCCGCCATGGTCGTCCATCTGTCGCTCCGCCATGGCCGAGCACCACGCTCGTGTCCGTGCGCTTCTGCTGCACGCCCTGGTGCCTCTGCATCTCCGCGGTGCAGCAAACACCCTCTGGCACGCATGCACATACTCCCCTGCACATCGTAAACACCCGGAGCGCCGCCAGTTCGAGGTCGTCACCGTCGTTTTCCGATCGCCGCTGTCGAGCTGCAGCAGACGCACGCACAGACTGAACACTTTCTTCAGTTTCGACAGTTAACGGGGCGGGTTTGCCTCTTATTCAGTCATGCCCTGATCCCATCACCAAACACGCAGTAGCCCAGTCGCTAAGCCACCCCGCGCGCACGCCCTCGGTCGCTAGTTCGATCCCCACCCGCGCGATTAATCCAACCCTTTTTCCACGTTTGCCACGCGCGCAGCACGGGCCCACCCGTCAGCGGCACTGGTGGCCACGCCAGCTCCGCACTCGCGCACACGTGGGCGCAAGCGTGGCACTGGCCCGCCCGTCAGTGACCTAGGGTCGCTACTGGCGCGGTGCAAATCCATTTTTTTGCACGGATTTCGCAGAGAGGCCCCTGTTTCCACATTTTCTTCACCATCTAGTCCCTGGCTGTTAAATAAAATGGCAGAACACACCCTACACTTTGAAATTGCATAACTCTTGAATGGTAATTCCAAATCCAACAATTTTAATATGTTTTCCACACCAAATTAAATTCTCTACATGTTTAAACCATTTGTATTCTGTTTTGAACATTTCAAATGGTTTCAAAAACTCAAATTCAAACAACTCTTTCAAATTTGATTAGATTCATAACTATCTCAAATTTAATTCAAATGGCACATATAAAATATGTTTTCCATCCCATTTTCATGAGCTTTGCAAATATCAACTTTGTTTTCTGTTTTAAATAAATTAAATTGCTGAAAACAACTATTTCTTAATTAATGCATTTAAAATTGTCAATTTAATAACTTGCTCATCTAAAATCCAAATTCAGCAAATGAAATATGTATTCCATCTAAAATTTTGTGTTCTTTCCAAATATAAATTTGGTTATCTGTTTTGAACATTTAAAATTGGTGAAAACAACAAATGTTTGTTTAAATCATTTAAAATGCCAAAGTTCATAACTTAATAAATAAAATTCCAAACTTGGTAAACAACATATCAAACTGAAGCTATTGTTGTTTTCTTATTGTTTTCATCATTCATGCATCATTCTAATCAACTTTCACATGATGGTTATTTGTAGATCATTTAATTCAACATTAATTCATGGGATTTTCCATATGCAATCCAAATTGCATATGGGCCCATTTAAATATGTTTGCCATGTCAACTAGTTTATCTTTGATGCATCCTTAAACTTGCCATGCATCCATATCTTGATCATGCTGGATCTTTTGCCGTAGACGTAATTATTGCATCCGGTGTTTGTTCTAGTTTGTTGCTTCTTCGCGGATAGGACGTTGAGATGATGTGAGCAACGACAAGTTCTTCGGATGTACCCCTACTTGCTGGATCTCAGGCAAGTATACTCACTTGCTACCTATGGCTGTCTTTCATCACTTGTTACCGATTCTTTCTGTTATCTTTATGCTAGCCTTATGATTCGATGCTTGAGTCTCGATCCTATCATATGTTTACCTTGCAGCCATGATATAGCCTTCCACTTCCTATTAACTGTTGCTTGTTTACCTTGTTGGCCCTCGTGTCGTAGTTGCATGCTTAGTGGTGTTTGCGCTCTAGTCCTGTTGTCCTTTGTTCTATCATCTGTTTAGTTTGATAGTTGGGTTTCGATTCAACCAACAACATGTTAATGTTTTGGGTAATAATAATTTGATGATAAGGCACCGGCAGGAGGCCCGGCGTGGTTTTGAGGCCTGCTAGTGTCGAACTTAATTAGGAAAAGGGTCTTGTCCTCCGATCCATGATGAGCGCACTAACCGCATGTGGGAAGCGAGTATGGGCGCCCCCCGCAATTCTGATTCGATTCGCATCTCGTCCAAATCGCCATACTTAGTTCGGGCTTTCCATTTGATGCATGCATATGCAGGTGCGAGCCCTTGGCGCCAGGGTGGAACTTTTGTAGTCGGCATTTAGGGCGGCGTGGTCTTCCAGTGCTATGAGGGTCCCCCTTTTCTTCGTGGGGGCTCGATTAGCCGCGCACGCACAGCACGTGGTTCTTTGGGCTTGATGCGAAGAAGAGTTGGGTTGTGTTGAGTGGCCTGCTTGGTGGGTTTGCTCCCCGCCTGGCGGGTTATTCTTACGTGTACGGCCAAATTGGTGCATCCCTGCAGGGTTAAATCTCCTCGAGAAGTCGTGTTGTCCGCGGTTATGGATGACTTGGTGAAAGTGCTGGCTAACAAGTACTCAGATAACTTACACTTAACGATGATAACTTGACTAGTAATATAGATTACCTCCACCATAAAAATGAATGTCACCTTAATCAACAGTGTGAGTTTCCTTGGGTTGCTTCCTTAGTAGGGGGTAACATTGGATGGGTATTGTTTGGTGAGTAGTTATAGTTGGTTTTGTCGCGCTATCTTATCCCTTTCTTTTAGTCGGATGTTGTAGCGCGTCTCTGTAGTTAGTTAGTGCAGCCCGCTGCCGCTTCTTCGCAATAATCCCTTCTTTTCCGTTGTACCCAAAGTATTTGTATCTTGTGATGATTGGTTACGCTGGTATCTTGTGAGTATGGTTTATCCGCTTGCCAGTACTTAACCGTACTGACCCACGAATCCATTCCGTGGCTGCATATTCCACATTGCAGTCAACAGGTTTGAAGTCTGTCGACGTTAGCTTGGGAATCCCTCCGGCTTGGCCTGGGCAGGGATTGGACGCCATCGGTTATCTTCAGGACTCTTAGTCCAATTTGTATCTTGTCCGTAGTCGGACACTATGTTCTTTCTTCCGCTGTTGTTTGGATCTTTGTATTGTATCAGTTGTATCCTTGACTCGTTTGAGTCGTCTTGTATATACCTCCTCTGTTGTTGTTGTGGATTATTCGTGAACTGTTGTAATGTTATCACAAGTGGCAACCTGGAATCGGTTATTATGTGGATTTTGGCGGAAATGCTGAAATCTGCATAGTGCCTGATCTCGGGGCGTCACATCTACCACCGTTGGAACACTGTTATTTGGATGTTCATCTTGCTGATAATGCTAAGAAGAAACCTTTTGGTAGAATTGATGATGTTCTTATTATGGTTAACAATAACCTTATCCATGTTGATTTTGTTGTTATATACATTGAATGCAATGCTTCTTGTCCTATTTTTTTGGGAAGACCTTTTCTTAGAACTGTTGGTGTTGTTATTGATATGAAAGAGGGGAGTATTAAATATCAATTCCCACTCAAGAAAGTTATGGAACACTTTCCTAGAAAGAGAATGAAGCTACCTTTCGACTCTATTATTAGAGAAAGTTATGATGTTGATGCTTCCTCACTTTAAAATACTTGAATTGCTTTCTATGCCTAGCTGAAAGGCGTTAAAGAAAAGCGCTACCGGGAGACAACCTATTTTATTTCTATGTTTTCAACTCGTTTCCGTCGTTTCTGTCTATGTGCTTTGCACCTGGGTGTTGTCTATTTATTTAGCAACCCCTATGTATTTGTTCTTCTATGTCTTTGTTCATCCAAGTAAAGCCTCTAGTGGAAAGTTGAGAATATATTTCGGATTTCTGGGGAGTCAACAGATTTCTGCTGTCCGCTGTTAAATTCGTATAAAATCATAGAAAATTCAAAATGATGAGTTTTTTTTGCGTAATCGTGGGCTATATACGCAACTTTTCTTAGTTGAACACTTTTTTATTTGAGCAACAGAAGATTTTCGAAAAAAAATCATCTTTACCTGCTGTCCTGTTTTGACAGATTTCTGCCAATAATCGCATTTGCATCTTAATCTCTTTCTTTTGGTGTTCTTTTGAGAAAAGGAGTTTTAAAAAATTTGTGACAGTAGCTAATGTGTTTATGAGTGTTAGGCTTGTGTTGAAACTGAACCATGTGAATTTATCATTTCGATTGCACTAACGTTGCTAATGAAGATTGTGAGAAGTTTGGTGTGAAGGAAGTTTTCAAGGGTCAAGAGAAGAGGATAATATGACGTGATCAAGAAGAGTGAAGATCCTAAGCTTGGGGATGCCCCGGTGGTACATCCCAGAAAATTCCAAGAAGACTCAAGCGTCTAAGCTTGGGGATGCCCAAGGCATCCCCTTCTTCATCGACAAATTATCAGGTCACTTCTAGTGAAACTATATTTTTACTCGGTCACATCTTATGTGCTTTACTTGGAGCGTCTTTTATTTTTGCTTTCAGTTTGTTCTTATTTTTGCAATAATCTTGGTTGGACCTCATCATTCTTTTATTGGAGAGTGACACGCTCCGCTTTTTCATGGCAATACTTTGTATTCTTAATCTTTGTCTGGCTGCTGCATTTATTTAGCTCTTGATTTGCATTCATCTCTTATTTAGAGCTGTTAGTACTCTCTATTTTTCATTTCTATATGCCTAGAGAGAGTTTTTGTTGTCTTATATACGTGCTTGGTTGAGAATAGAAATGCTTATGTGGTAGTTGGTATAGTGGAAAAATTCGTATGGTCTTGTAGATCACTAAACTGCTTCACTTGAATCAGTGCTGTTGTTTTGAGATATTAATTTGCTTAATGGATAAACCGAAAGGAGTAGTAAGTAGAAAGTTTTAATGGTTGGTCTAAGAAACTTGAATTATGCCACACTTAAAATTACCAGCTGATAGAAACAATGGTATATGATTGCTACAAGTGATACATTTCTGATCGGCATTTTGTTACACGCTACGGTCGGGGTAGCTAACAGTGACTTGTCACTGCCACGGACCCTCTTGGAGTGACATTGTGCCTTGTAAAGATGATTTGATTGTTGCAACCTTTTAACTCGTGAGTCTATGTTGCGGTTCCTGGCACTTCCACCATCCATATTTGCTAGCCTCTTCGGTACTGTGCATTGCCCTTTCTCACATTGAGACTTGGTGCAAACTTTGCCAGTGCATCCAAATCCCGTGGGAGGACTTTGTTCTCCTACACATAAGCCCATATATTATTCCTCAAAACAGCCACCATACCTACCTATCATGGCATTTCCATAGCCATTCCGAGATATATTGCTGCACAACATCCACCTCCATTATGTTACTTGATGATGAGCTTCATGGTTATTTATGCATACTACTACACTCGCAGGAGGATGCAATTGGATACATCAGAGATATTCCATCATGAGTTATGAGTACTAAAAGTGTGACGATTCATTGTAATATAGGATGTTGCCCCTAGCAGTGAGGATATATAAAATAAAAAAATAAAAAAATTGAAAAAGCCTAAAAAGAAAAAAAGAAAAAGAAAGGTCCAAAGAGAGAATAAAGAGAGAAGGGGTGCATCACTATCCTTTTTTACCACACTTGTGCTTCATGTTTAGCACCAATGATTCAGTTTGGAGAAAGCTTTCATATTATCATTCATTCATAACTATGTGGGGGAACTTTATATTATAGAATTTGGCTTGTATATTCCAATGATGAGCCTCCTCAAATGAGCTCTAGGTCTCCGTGAGCAAAAAAGTTGGATGCACCCCCACTAGTTCCATTGGAGATCTTTCATACACTTATAGATCTATGTGCATTCGTTGTGTGGCAATCCCTACAGCTTGCATAGCTTCGGTTGTAACACTTTCTCTTGTCTAATGACCACTTTCAGCTTTGTGAGCCTTTCTTCCATTGACCTTCCAAACCCCCCATAATGTTCTCTTTGCCATAACATCCCGGTGCCAGGGACCAAGCAGAACACTTGCTTGTTTTGAGTGCGCAAATAGTTTAAGATTCAGGCATTGCATCGCGTGGAAAACTTGACTTGATCCTAACAGGGGCTGTGAAGATCGTTTTACGTGCATGATATTGTTGTTCTTGAAAGCTTAAATCATCTCTAATAAACTTTGCACGGTTGATAGTATTTTAGTATTTATTCATTAAAAGTTTTACTTCTTTCTTCTTTGTTTATGCATTACTTGTTGATATCAAATATAGATCACAGCTTTAGTTCTTTTGATCCTAGTTTACATGCTCTACTTTACATATTATGATCAAGATTGTGTGTGGTAGCATGTCACCTCAGAAATTATTTTGTTTTATCGTTTACCTAATCGAGGACGATTAGGAACTAAGCTTGGGGATGCTTAATACGTCTCCAACGTATCTATAATTTCTGATGCTCCATGATCATATTATGTCAATTGCTACATGTTTTCTCCCTTATTTATAGCGTTTTTATACGTTTTCTAGGACTAACCTATTGACAAGATGCCAAGTGCCAGTTTTCGGTTTTTTCTGTTGTGTTTGGTTTCAGAAAAGTTGTTCTGGAAACATTCTCGGAATTGGACCCCACAAAGCTCGAAGTGCCTATTTTCCCCGGAAGCATCCAGAACACCGAAGGAGAGTCGAAGACGGGCACCAGGGGGCCACACCATAGGGTGGCACGGCCCCCTGGCCGCGCCAGCTATGGGTGTGGGGACCCCAGGCCTCCACCGCCTTTTCCCTTTCGCCTATTTATTCCCCCCGGATGGAAAACCCTAGACACCTGATAAAAAATCCTCGAAAAGTTCCACAGCCGCCGTCGTCGTCAACTCTAGATCAGGGGGGTTCTTGAGCTGTCCCCCGGAACCGTGCCGGAGAGGAAATCATCACCGGAGGCTTCTACATCACCAAACCTTCCTCCGGAGTGATGCCTGAGTAGTTCATCCCTGGACTACGGGTCCATAGCAGTAGCTAGATGGTTGGCTTCTCCTCATATGCCTCCATGTTTAGATCTCGTGAGCTTCCTATAATGATCAAGATTGATCTGATGTAATTCTATATAGTATGTTTGATGGGATCCTTTGAAAATTGAACTTATGCCAAGTTGATTATAGTCTTTATTGCATATGTTATTTGTGATCTTGCATGCTTTCCGTTGCTAGTGGTTGCTCTGGCCAAGTAGTTGCTAGTGACTCCAAGAGGGAGTATTTATGCTAGATAGTGGGTTCATGCCTACTTTTCGCATGTGCTCGAGTGAGATAAACGTGACGGGGGAGGATGTGCTGTTGCCGCTAGGTAGAAAAGAACGGTGAGAGTGCCCACCTGTACAATCATTTCTTACATTACACACATTGTTTAATGCAGTTATCTGTTGCTTGCAACTTAATACCTAAGGGGATTCGGATGATAACCTGAGGGTGGATTATTAGTCATAGATGCAGACGGATTTCGGTCTATGTATTTTGTGTAATGCCCGCACTAAATATCATTCATCATGTTATAATGTGCACTACGGTGCAACCTCTATTTGTCAATTGCCCAGCTGTAATTTGTTCACCCAGTATGTTACCTTTATGGAGAGACACCAGTAGTGAACCTATGTACCCCGGTCCATTTTCCACACTGTTAAACAAACCACAACAATTTCCTGCTTTCTTTACTTACTGCAAGCATACACCATTTTCCACACTATACGTCTAATCTTTGTTTTCAGCAAGACCGGTGAGATTGACAACCTCACTGTACCGTTGGGACAGAGTATTTTGGTTGTGTTGTGTGCAAGTTCCACGTTGTTGCTGACACTGGTGAAGCGTCATCACCACCGTCAGTGGCATCAACCTTCGGAAGGTCCTCTTTCTCCTACTGGATTGATAGCCTTGGTTCTTAACTAAGGGGAAAACTCCTACCGTTGTGCTCATCACACCCTCCTCTTAGGGTCTCCCAACGAGTGCACGATCTGCACCATCAAGGACTTTTTCTAGCACCGTTGCCGGGGAGGAAGAAGTCTTTTGGAAAGGGGAGTCTCTCACTCTCAACATCTTTATTTTGTTTATTTTCTTGTTTTTATTTTTGTCTTGTTTTGCGCGTTTGTACTAAAAACAAAAAAAAATAGTTTACTTTATAGCATAGAAAGCAACTCAAGTATTTTCAAGTGAAGTTAGTCGTTATTTTTGCTTTATCATGCTTGCTATCAATGTTTGATGTCTTTGAAACTAGATCTTTTAGACAAGGTGGGTTCAAGGATGAACAACAAAAACATTCTAAGGAACACCGCTTGTCACAAAAAGGGATACACTTATGGGAGCAAATTAATAAATAGCATGACTATGCTAAAAACTTGTGCTCTACTTATAATGTTACTTATTGCTTTGATAAATCTTGTTGCTGTAGGAGGTATAAACACCTCCCTTTTCAATGTGAGTATAATGATAATATTACTGTATGTTCTTATGTTAAGGGAAGTTATGAATTATATGATGTGGAACAAATTGAAGAATTTATTGCTTTGAAGGGTTCATTCGAAATTGCTTTTTTACTTGAAAGTATTGATGATGCACCTTATAAATACGAGATTTATGCTATACTTGAATATTTCTTTGATAATTACAAGGATCATAATAACTACATAATGGAATATCTTAATAAATGCTCTCAACCTAAGGAAGAGACTAATGGAAGAAGAAATTGCTGAATCTAGAAGCTTATTGGATGAAAAAGAGGAGGAGAGTGATGATCAAGAGGAGGAAGCATGGAGCTACCCATGTCAACCTCCCAATGATAGTAACTCTTTAACTCATACATTATTTGACGAAATTGATACTTGCTATACTTGTGACCTTGGTACTACTATGAATAAAACTTGTGAGAATGATATTGCTACTGTTATTTATGACAATCCACGCTACTTGGATAAATCTTATGATAATACTCTTGATGATGGTCCTATGTTACTTGATGTTATAAATCATAATGCTACTGAAAGTAGGATTGCTATAATGTGTCCTATACCTTTTAAGAGTGACCAATTATCTTGTTTTTCTATTGCTAAAAGTGGGGAAAAAGAAGAGCTGATTTTAAAGTTTGACCCCACTGTTTTTTAGCCTTATATGCATTGTATGCTTTTAGACCATGACAAACATGCTTTATGTGATAATTATGTTGTTGAGTTTGTTCATGATGCTACCGAAAATTATTATGAGAGAGGAAAATATGGTTGTAGGAATTTTCATGTTACTAAAATACCTCTCTTTTTGTTGAAAGTTTTGAAGTTGTTGTTGTTCTACCTTCCGATGATCTCTAGTTTGAGCTTATTTGATTTATTTCTTTACAAAATTCCTATGCATAGGAAGTCGGTTAGACTTAAATTTGTTTTATACTTGTTTCTTGATGCTCTATTTTGCTTCAATTCATACTTCTTATGTGAGCATCTACTTGAGTTGCTTTCTATGCCTAGCTGAAAGGCGTTAAAGAAAAGCGCTACCGGGAGACAACCCGTTTTATTTCTCTATTTTCATTCAGTTTTCCTTTGTTTTCTTTTGTGTTCTTTGCACCTGGGTGTTTTCTATTTCCTTAGCAACCCCGTTGTATCTTTTCTTTTGTGTTTTTGTTGATCCAAGTAAAGCCTCTAGTGGAAAGTTGAGACTATATTTCGGATTTCTACGCAGGAAACAGATTTCTGCTGTCCACTGTTAAAATACGTATAAAATCACAAAAAATTAAAAATGACCTGAGCTTTTTTTCCTTAATCCTGGGCTATATACGCAAATTTTCTTAGTTTACCACTTCTTTATTTGAGCAACAAAAGATTTTCGAAAAAATCGATCTTTGCCTGCTGTTCTGTTTTGACAGATTTTTGCCAATTATTGCATTTGCATCTTAATCTCTTTATTTTGGTGTTCTTTTGAGAAAAAGAGCTTTAAAAGAAGTTGTGACAGTAGCTAATGTGTTTTTGAGTGCTAGGCTTGTGTTGAAACTGAACCATGTGAATTTATTATTTCGATTGCACTAACGTTGCTAATGAAGATTGTGAGAATTTTGGTGTGAATGAAGTTTTCAAGGGTCAAGAGAAGAGGATGATATGATGTGATCAAGAAGAGTGAAGAGCTTAATCTTGGGGATGCCCCAGTGGTACATCCCAGCAAATTTCAAGAAGACTAAAGCGTCTAAGCTTGGGGATGCCCAAGGCACCCCCTTCTTCATCGACAAATTATGAGGTCACTTCTAGTGAAACTATATTTTTATTCGGTCACACCTTGTGTGCTTTACTTGGATATTATTTTATTTTTGCTTTAGGTTTGTTTTTATTTTTTACAATAAGCTTGCTTGGACCCCAGCATTCTTTTATTGGAGAGTGAGGTGCTCCGCTTTTTCATGGGAATACGTTGTATTCTTAATCTCTGTCTGGCTGCTGCATTTATTTAGCTCTGTTTTGCATGCATCTCTTATCAGAGCTGTTAGTTTTAGTAGTGTTATATGAGTACTCTCATGTTTTCTTGCTGTATCATAAAGAGTATTTTTGTTAAAACATATCTTGTATGGTGCTTGTTGGAAAAAGAAAACTGCTGCTTGATGTAGAATTTATAACAGTGCTAGTAGAAGCTTGTATAGATTGTCGCTAGAACTTTTTCATGCCATGCTAAATGTTATTTTAGTTTTAAAGCCTTGTGGTTATTGAGTAGCATGAATAGCCTTAAATAGCTGACATCGTTTAATACGTCTTGAAAGATTCATGAGTTGTTCTTTTCATAGTAAAGCATCAATATATGGTATTCTCTTTCGAATGTTTTATTTGGTTGACTTAGCGCATGCTCACACCATGTTTATGACTACGAACCAGTCACGAATAGCCTCCATGACCACTTAGTTTTTGAACTTGTGATACCGCTTATGCTTTAATTAATGATGCTTATGTCGTTGTGCATGATTATGCCTCTTATGGTCTCTTGATTTGTCGCTCCCAGTCTTTTGCTAGCCTCCACCTGTACTGAGTGTGGAATTCTACTCGTGCATCCAAACTCCTTAAACCAAAGTTTTCCCATCGTTTACACCATACCTACCTACATGTGGTATTTAACTGCCACTCCAAGTAAATTGCTCATGTGTGACCTTTAAAACCTTCAAAATTACTCTTGTTTTGTGTTCTTGTTTTTGCTCATGAGGACGTCAATTGAGAATCTTTATCTCACTTGTTGATTGGATTTCACACCCTGGACTAGTGGCTTCATCCGCTTATCCAAATGATAGAAGAGCTGGCAGCGGGGTGCCCATCCCCAACTTAATACAAACAAATTCTCTTCACTATTTTTGCCCCTGATTTAATCAGTCAAAGCATAATTGTATAAACAAAAGAGAAAGAGGGATGGCCTTCTACACCAGTTGTGTGCTTCACTATGGGAGCCTCTCTCGTGAATCCAGTTGGCTTGTGACGTACTGTATTGTCTGTTTACCATTCGTTGAAATTGACACACACCTCTCCTAAAATATAGACACTCCTCCACGGTATGTGATTGTTGGCAGGCACCCGAGGATTCGGTTAGCCATGTTTGTGAAAGATGGATGGGAGGAGTGTCAAACTTTTAATACCTCTGTTTAATAAAATAAAAAGCTCTAGCACATGAGTGATCCCTCCTTCCCTCTGCGAAGGGCCTTTCTTTTAATTTTATGTTGAGCCTCCATCTTCTAACTTTATGCACAGTTGAGAGAGTATTTTTGCCATTCTGAGCTATGTGTGCATTTGTCCCATAAACATCAATAATTACTTCATGATGTGATATTATTTGTTCTAGTCTTCCTCATGAACTTTGAAAGTGTCTTGGCATTTATGTTTTGTCCCACTCTTAAGGACTAGCGAAATACCACTTTGCCATGCTTTCTCTATACCTGAAACAAACTTTTATCTTTCTTTGCATTATTATCCATGATCCTTTATTTAAGATACTCTTAATGGTCCAAAGTGATTGCTATGCTTTATTATTAAAGTTCTATTTATCATGTTTGTGTTTGAAGTTCTATGATATCAACATAAATATGGTTTTGCATTATAATGATCAAGTTTATGATAGTAGCATGTCACCTCAGAAATTAGTGTTTTATCGTTTACCTACTCGAGGACGAGTAGGAACTAAGCTTGGGGATGCTTGATACGTCTCCAACGTATCTATAAATTCTGATGCTCCATGATCATATTATGCCAATTGCTACATGTTTTCTCCCTTATTTATAGCATTTTTATACGTTTTCCGGGACTAACCTATTAACAAGATGCCAAGTGCCAGTTCCCTGTTTTCTGTTGTTTTTGCTTTCAGAAAAGTTGTTGTGAAAACATTCTCGGAATTGGACCCCACAAAGCCCGAAGTGCCTATTTTCCCCGGAAGCGTCCAGAACACCGAAGGAGAGTCGAAGACGGGCACCAGGGGGACACACCATAGGGTGGCGCGGCTAGGGGCCCCTAGGCCTCCACCGCCTTTGCCCTTTCGCCTATTTATTCCCTCGGATGGAAAACCCTAGACACCTAATCAAAAATCCCCGAAAAGTTCCGCAGCCGCCGTCGCCGTCAATCCTAGATCAGGGGGGTTCTGGAGCTGTCTCCCGGCACCCCGCCGGAGAGGAAATCATCACAGGAGGCTTCTACATCACCATGTCTGCCTCCGGAGTGATGCGTGAGCAGTTCATCCCTGGACTACGGGTCCATAACAGTAGCTAGATGGTTGTCTTCTCCTCATATGCCTCCATGTTTAGATCTCATGAGCTTCCTATCATGATCAAGATTGATCTTATGTAATTTTATATGTTGTGTTTGCTAGGATCCGATGAATATTGAACTTATGCCAAGTTGATTATAGTCTTTATTGCATATGGTATTTGTGATCTTGCATGCTTTCCGTTGCTAGTGGTTGCTCTGGCCAAGTAGTTGCTAGTGACTCCAAGATGGAGTATTTATGCTAGATAGGGGGTTCATGCCTCCTTTTCGCCTGTGCTCGAGTGACAGAAATGTGACAGGAGAGGACGTGTTGTTGCCACTAGGGAGAAAACGGCGGTGAGAGTGCCAGCGTGTATAATCATTGCTTACATTACACACATTGTTTAATGCGGTTATCTGTTGCTTGAAACTTATTACCTAAGGGGGTTCGGATGATAACTTGAGGGTGGATTATTACTCATAAATGCAGATGGATTTCGGTCTATGTATTTTGTTGTAATGCACGCACTAAATATCATAGTAGTCATCATGTTATAATGTGCACTACGGTGCAACCTCTATTTGTCAATTGCCCAACTGTAATTTGTTCACCCAGTATGTTATCTTTATGGAGAGACACCACTAGTGAACCTATGTACCCCGGTCCATTTTCCACACTTTTAAACAAACCACAACAATTTCCTGCTTTCTTTACTTACTGCAAGCATACACCATTTTTCACACTATACGTCTAATCTTTGTTTTCACCAAGACCGGTGAGATTGACAACCTCACTGTACCGTTGGGGTAAAGTATTTTGGTTGTGTTGTGTGCAGGTTCCACGTTGTTGCTGACACCGGTGAAGCGCCATCATCACCATCAGTGGCATCAACCTTCCGAAGGTCCTCTTTCTCCTACTGGATTGGTAACCACTACTAGGGAAAAGGCTACCGCAGGCGAACCAAATTAGGCTACCGCAGGCGAATATGTGTTTCGCCTGGGACCACATCGCCAGCGGTAATGACTTACCGCAGGCGAACAGCAAGATGCGCCTGGGGTAGCTTGACATACCCCAGGCGAACGGGCCCTGTGCGCCTGGGGTAAGCCTTTTACCTGAGGCGAACAGGCAATGTGCGCCTAGGGGTACATATTCGCCTAGGGTACGATTTCTTATTCGCCTGGGGTATGGTTTTGCTGTGTCAAAAATAAAAGAAACGAAAATAACAGAATTACAGCAAATTGACAGCAATAAATATGAAAATGACAGCAAAATAACAGAAATATTCTCGATCATCACCAAATAGTCTCGATCATCACCAAATAGTCTCGAAGCGAATAGTTTAGTTACAAGCATAGTTCAAACACTAGGAGTACATAGTCCAAACAAATCGATAGTTTAGTTATCTAGACAAGCAAAACAACAAGTAGCATCAACACTAGGAGTATAAGCACGGCGATGGCGAAGGTGGTCATCCGGGCCCTCGTCTTCTCCGTCTTCTCTCTCGCTAGGTAAGTGGCGTATCGAGCTTCCGCCTCCACCATGGCATTGGTCCCAGTCGTCGTAGACTCCGGGAACCCTACCGACATACACAACATACCATGTCATCTGTGCATAGGACAAAAATACGAGTTTAGCATCGAAAGTGATAATAGACCGCAAATAACTATCAAAAAATAGAAGCATCAAGGTTTACGAATAAAACACGACAAATAAAGGTCTAAAAGTTATATGATGCAAGTGTATACTAATATTTTGTCAATCCTATAGTCTCGGCGGGAACGGACGAACGCCTTCTAGCGTGTTGAATGTCCGGGTGTCACGTTGCTCTCGTAGGTGTGCTTCTATGTCACGGTTGCTTGGTGGTGCGTGGCCGTGGAAGAACAAGCCACCCCGAGTGATGACATCCGACGAGAGTATCGTGCAGATCCTCCGCTGGATGCGACGGAAACTCAGCCTGCACATATTCATCGGGGGTGTTGGCCATCTTTGTGTTCAGGTCTCGGAGATCACTTGGTAGATGGGCCTGTTGGGCATCCTTTAAGTACTCCCTCATCTGAAAGATGACATACCAAGCTTCCAACTCAGATTCTTGCTCCGATTGCTTGAGGCAGGGGAAGTTTGTTACGTGGGTGCACACGTAGGCGCCTCGGACTATTTTCTCCTTTTTTAGGGGCTTGCCTAAATCGGCGGCGAAGCCGTTGAGGGCACTATTAAGAACAGCTCTTATGTCGGTGTAGTCCTTCTGCACCGCCCTACCCGCATCGAGATAAGTGCATTGTGACCAATGCGGTTCCATGACGATGAGTACGCATCCTCCGTTTCTGCGCAGAACATTTCGAACAAGCCATCAATATCATCAATCGGAATACTAAGGAGATTCTAGAAAGAATGTAACAACGTGAAGCGGAGAGGACTACTTACTTGGGAAAGTATGGCATGAGAACGGCGTTCTTATCCTTGTTATCTATCAAAAAACCCGTTATGTAAGTCGTGATAAGAACTCGGTTCGCATGTGATCACAAGTAGTCCTCATTCATGTAGTAGGGGTCCATAATCGCGATGTGCGGGGTATTCTCCATGACCATATCGTGCGCCATGCTGAGCGATACCAGGCGGACAATGCTTCGGTCGAGCTTACCCAAGTGGAAGACCCTGAATATGTCTTCGTATCTGATGAAGAACACCTCTGCGCGATTTGAATCCACAAAGCCCACGGATCAGGGCACCTTGACCACGTATAGCGGGTAGGAGGGATGTTTCTCACGTAGAAGTTCATTCTCTTTGAACAAAATCCCGTCGTGGATGGTCCTCATGTCACCACCCATGACAGCGACAACCTCTGGCGGCAGCATCGGCTGACCTATCTCATGCACCTTCCTCCACGGGACGGCGGGCGGCAAACGGTCCAGGACTCGGGCGGCCGCTGGCTGGCTACTAGAGGAGGCACCACCTTTCTTCTTCTTGGCTACCGTCCTCTTCCGATTCTTCTTCGGCCTCAAGCAGATGGGAGTGCCGCTTTGTTTTACCGCCTGCGCGGCCGTAGCACGGAGTGTATTCGGGGTAACCAGCGTAGGCTGTGGAGCCGTAAAGGCCGTCTGCTCCTCGGGAGTTTCTTGGGAATAGGTTAGCTTCTTCTGGATATCCGGTTTTCTGGTGGGTAACTCAGAAGAACCGCCCTCTCCGCCATCTACCTTCTTCTGGATATCAAGAGTTCTGGCGGGTAACTTCGGAGGAACCGGCTTCTCGCCATCCAACTGATTTATGAAATCGTCAATAGGAGAAAGTTCAATATCCATGTAGTCGTCATGGGTCTCATGCTCGTGATGTTGCTCGTCATTGGACATCTCGTGCTCGGGAGGAGGAGGATCCACCGGAGGTGGAGAGAGGACATTGCCATGTTGGACCTTGTCTTGTTGGCTTGCCGCGGGTGCAACCGGTGTAGTGGTGACGGTCATGGCTTGGCTTGGCGCCGACCCTGACGTCGTGTTCAGCCGAATAAGGGCTTTCAGCCATAGCAAGATTTGATTGTCCATTTGGCCGAGATTCAGCTCGTTGTCGGCATCGGCGGGTTGATTAGGAGGATACACGTTCTCGAATCCCGGTAGCACCAGATCGACGCGAACCCGAAGCTCGTTGGCCGGTATATCTCTGCAGTGGTACTTGCGGGATAGTGGCTGCAAGATGCTCCCCTTTGCAACATCCTTCAACTCGCTGCCCACTTTTAGCAGGAAGGTGCATCCCGTCGCGTCAGCCTGCGATAACATGCATGGATAGGTCAGAGAGTAGGGTTATATTGAACTGTCTACAGCTTGAGACGGTCAATAATTTACCGTGAGGGCATTGAGCTCGGCTAACATCGACGGACCACAGGTGATGGTGGGCCCGTCGAGCAACGGGGTGGTGGCCGCGCCGGACACGGCCGACGGTCCATCGGGGGCAGGCGCGTCGGGCACGGCCGATGGTCCATCAGGGGCAGGCGCGTCGGGCACGGCGGGGGCGACAGGCACGGCCGACGTCGACGGACCACCGGCGGCGGCCGCGGCGGGCACGACCAACATCGACGGTATGTTGAATGTCGGTAACGGCCCCTATGAGCCCCCGGCGATGTAGCCACATATTTTTTCAAATACGGCGGGGATGAGCGCATTCATCTTTTCCCCCACCGTTTTCTCAATCTTCTTCTCCATGTTTGTTTCCAAGTCATGGACCTTCTTCTTCAGCTCCTCCGTCTCCTCGCTCTTCTTCGCCGCCCGCGACTCCTTAGTGTTGGGCTCAGCCAAGCCATAGATGGCGTGCTTCTTATTAAGTCCGCCGCCGGTGATACGGCCTAAGTGCGGCCTTTTCAGAGGGTCCTGGCTCTTTGCCTTGTTGTACCCCCTGATGAAAGGCTTATCCCACGCGACTTTGGCCGTCGACGTCTGCGACGAGGAAGATTCAAGTTGTTGTTCTTCTAGCTGCAGAAGCAACATATAAACGGTTTAGAATTGGTTTCGTACTAGAATGAAATCATGGACTTGATGATGATGAGTTGCATGAAATGGTAAATTTCTTACCACTAGCTTCTCAACATTCTTCACGCTATCGTCCGTGACCAAAATAACACCCTCCACCATCTTCGGGTCCGAGACAAGTTCCCCGGTCGGAGTTACTTTTCTGTACCTCGACCTCATGAATTTCTGGAATTGCGGGTCATGGGCATACTTGGCGTAAGGGTTCTCAATCCCTTTTTCAATGTAGGCCTGGTCCTCTTTCGCCCAAACTGGCTCCTTCCCGTCGTAGCCACGATAACCGAGATTGTGGTGACCGATGTTCTTCGACGCTAGATCCTTCCCCCATCCCGTTTGCTTCTTAGTGACATCAAGCGACTCGTTATTTAGGAAAGTCTTGAAGTCATCGGGCGTAATCCGCGGGAAGTGGCGATGGATCTCTTCGAATGGTGTTGATTCCCTAATCATCGCCCTCACCATAGTCTTGTAATTGCTCAGGGCTTTGGTGAATCTAGTGAGGGCGAGTTTGTTCACGAGGTTGCCCTTCAGATTCTCGTTGTTGTAGGGGGGAGGGAACTCGTACCACGCGTGCAGCCTCGAGATGAGTTGGGTGCGCAGAGTTGGCTTCTTCTTGAGAGTCGGCTCGTTGACATTGACGACATCTCGAAGTATCGCGCCAAGTTGGAGGAAGTACCCCTTCACAAGGTCCAATGGCATTACATGCGTGCCACTGGAAGGGTCCACCTCCGTGAATTTCTCTTGAACGGTGCCGACCTTGTTCGGAGCTCGCTTCCGACGCTTGTTTCCCGTCGTGCTGCTCCCTGAGGGACCCCTGGCGCCACTATCAGTGGTTTCCTCCTCGCCACCGGTGAGCCCGTCATCATTGTGGGGCTCGACATCATGGTCAGTTTGTGTTTGATCTTCCTCTTGCGACTCTCGGGCCATAAGGATGTAGTGGTCCAATAAAGCCGGATCCGTAGTAGAAGAAGACATGCCCTAGCTAGCAGTAGACAAAACGTATACTGTTAGTCACCGGAAAAATTCGCCGTGACCTCGGCTATAAATGGTCATGCCGGAGTGCCAGAAATTCGCCGGAACGGAAATGAATCAACGTTCCGACAAAACATTGGCACTCAATGTACCTGCAACATAAATTGAATGCACACATGCATGGCCACAAAAACAGTTCCTTACATTGCTGTCATCACATGGCACAAAAACTCCCAGGAAATTCATATATCATGCCAAAAAACCTCCATATATATTGATCAAAGTAAAATACTGCACTTAATTAATAACAAATCACAGAGAATTCTAGCAGTGTCCAAAGCTTCAGTGTTCTATTCACATGTAATTAGTAGGTGATTCAGCTAGTGTAAGAAATATAGCATTTATATTATTGATTTTACGTGTCTTGAAATTTCGTGGCAACCCACGGGCATTCAGCTAGTGTCTAAATTCGTCTGACGATCTTGCCATATCTCAATAGGCGATGTTCCTATCTGCATGGAAATCCATTCAGCCCTAACCATCTCAAAAAACACCTCCTGACGTAGCCATGATAACTCAAAAGAAAAGGCAGATCGATTTCCACTATGAGCTGAACTACCAGAATCCAGAAATAATGGTACATGATCAGATCCAGTTCTAGCTAAAGAATGTATGATGGAGTAGCAGCAGTAGTATGAGGACGTTGGAAGAGGGGGGGCTGACCTGGGTTCGTCATGGGCGTGGGCGACAGCGGCGTGGGTGACGACGGCCGGCGTGGACGACGACGATGAGAGGGACGGCGCACGGCGTGCTCCCGCTCCTCCTCCCCTGCTGCTCCTGCTCCTCCTCCTGCTGCTGCTCCCGCTCCTCCTCCTCCTGCTCGACAACGACGACGGCGGCGTGCGATGAGAGCTAGAGACGACGGCGGCGTGCGGTTTGGGATCGATATGAAACGAGAGTGATATGCGGGTTGGGCGTTAGCAGAGCGAGGACTTACAGGCGCACAACGAGTGAAATGCGCCTGCGCTATCCTTTACCCCAGGCGAACAAGCCAGAATGCGCCTGCGCTAACGTTCGTAGCGATTCGTTATGCGCGGGCCCACAGAGCCATACCCCAGGCACGTAACCTAAGAAATGCGCCTGCGCGAAACATTAGGGGGGGCCCAGGGGACACACCCTTTAGAACCGGTTTGTGATACAAACCGGTTCTAATGTGCTTGGCTCGAGGCCCTGTTATGCGCGGGCCCACAGATCCATACCCCAGGCGCATGACCTAGAAAATGCGCCTGTGCTAAAATTCGTAGGGTTTTGGTTTGCGCGGGCCCACATAGCATTAGCCCAGGCGCATGTTCTGTTAAAAGCGCCTGTGATAAAGTTTACTTCAGGCGCATTTTCTCGCAGATGCGCCTGTGCTAAGATTTTCTAAATTACGCAGCCCCACCCCGGCCCGAGACACATCGAGCAATACAAATGCTATTATATGGGGCTCCCCCACGTTGGTTTTCACTTAAAAATTACATACATATGAAAGTTAACATGTGCAAAAATATTTAATATGTCGCATCGAGCGTAAATAGATTGATTTAGCGAGATACCGCAAGTGTTTCTCTCTGAAAACACATTGTACATAGTAGCTATTAGCATGTTATATCGCGAGTATTTCCCTCTCTCAACCTTTCGTCACAATCTTACTCTTGCCTTTCTTGGTCGATGTTGAATACGTGACCGCCATATTGTGACTTCTTCTTGTGAATGGAAGACCTGCCCTAGGTAGTGTGGTCCTGCTTCTTCTTGTGGTGTATGGTGCATCGTCTTCACCGGGTTCTTCCATCATCGGGTCTCTGACTAAGCCGTCGAAGTCCTTCTCATCGGCGACTCCATCCATTCCGATGAGGGCCCTTTTTCCTCTCCTTACGACGGTTTTAGAAGATCCGGGATCCTTGTGTAGCTGTAGAAACGGGGTAAATTCCATGCACCTGACACAAGCCTTGTGTCCATGGCACACCTGACACGCAATATATCCGTATCCGAGATAGTCCTGCACCGTCGTGATCAGTGCGGCTCTCATACGAAAAGTTTCTTCTTTGAAGGCGTCCCATGTTTCCACCCCTTCCTCCCACAACGTGTCTAGCTCCTCCTTCAATAGCTCGAGATACAGGTTGATATCGCTCCCTGGCTAGGTCGGCCCTTGAATCAGCATACTCATGTGTATGTACTTCCTCTTCAGACACAGCCACGGGGGGAGGTTGTACATCCATACAAACACGGGCTAGGTGCTATGTTTGCTGCTCTGATTGCCAAACGGATTGAGACCGTCGGTGCTCGCACCAAGCCTGATGTTCCTTGGGTCGTTCCCGAATTCTTCATCGAATGCGTCTAATGCTTTCCACTGACGTGCATCCGAGGGTGTGTTAGCACTGGTTTTTCAACACGTTCTGGATCGCTCAGCACCGTCTTCTTTCTGTCATCATGCCAGCGCATGAGCTTTGCTTCCTTGGGGTCCACGAAGTACCGCTGCAGACGGGGAATGAGTGGAAAGTACCACACAACTTTCCTAGGAGCTTTCTTCGTCCCCCTCTTGTAACGATCAGCACCGCACACCAGACATTTGATCTGGTCCGTGTGCTCGTTACGGTAAATTATGCAGTCATGGACGCAAGCGTGGTATTTTGTGTGCGGTAAATCGAGGGGGTACACGATTTTCTTGGCCTCCTGTAGACTACTAGCACATGTGTTCCCTTCAGGTAAGTGCGTCTTCAGGTATCGTAGAAGATCGTCCATGCTTGTGTCGGTCCATCCGTGTTTTGCCTTCATCTCAAGAAGATCCAGAGCTACTCTCAAGCGTGACTCCTCCGCCCCGCGACTTGCGTCATACAACGGAGTTGCAGAGTCTATCTCTAGTTGCATGATCTTAGATTTACGTCTGGCGTCGGTCGACGTGTTCTTGAGAAGAAGATCTTGAACATGAGGGTCCCGCACGACTGAAGTTAGCGGAGTGTTCATGTCCTTGTCTTCATGTTGTTGATCACCATGACTCCCTTCTTCTTCATTATAGTCGTCTCCGTCGACAGCCTCTTCGTCCTCTCCATTGCCATGTTCAGACTCCTCCTGATCATCTTCACATGTCGCCGCCCAATTTGTCTCGACGTGATCATCGTCTTCATCATCATCCATCCACTTAGTGTGGCCCTCCATGAAACTATACCTGAGCAGGTGCTTCTCCACATTACCAGAATCTGGTTTGAACAAAGACCCCAGCTTGCATTTCCGACACGGACACTCTATCTCGGTGCGGTTGTTTCGATGCATCTCGGCCGTCGCGCGTCGCACGTACCTATGCACCACGCTTGTCCTCATCGCAATGACCATTGCTACAAAATGCCAGAGAGAGAGGTTTCATTAACTAGATCCGGTTTTCACGGAAAATTTCGGCATGACCTTCCTACAAAAGGTGTAACGCGGAGCGCCGGAAATTTGCCGAAAAGGAAATGAATCAACATTTCGGCAAAACATTGGCAACTCATCCTCATGGCAACACAATAAAATGAAAAAGAGAACGAATTCTCATCCACCGACCAATCCCACGCACCTATTAAGATGACACACAATGCAAAATATATAGACGCGATGACGACGTCGAAGATCACCGAAGAGACGACCGGTAAGAGAGTGCTAGATCTAGAAGTAGCTAGTGGTGCATTTGTGGTGAGATCTAGTGTCCGGTTAGTAGATCTAGTGGAGAGATTTGGAAGAGGGAAAGTGGGGTAGCATACTAGCTAAAATATAACAAACATGATTGGTTAAATTAGCTAAAAATGGTGGAGGTGTGGGGGGGATTGAGCTAGGAGCACTAATGGCTCGAGTTTGGACTAGTGAGTGAGTGAGTGGGGTGGATAGGGGTGGTGGTGGGTGGCTGGCCGCACTTATATTGGGGACAAATATTACCCCAGGCGAATATGGTATTAGATGCCTGCGCTAAGTGGTGCTACCCCAGGCATTTCTTTATCCCAGGCGAACAGCTTTTCGGTGCGCCTGCGCTAAAGGGAGCTACCGCAGTCCACTTTTTACCCCAGGCGCTTCTGTATTTATTCGCCTGTGGTATCTGTTATACCGCAGGCGAACTGGTGGGCTGTTCGCCTGCGGTAAAGGAAGCGTGCCAGGGTCGGTCGTGCTTGGCCCTGCCACACTTTACCCCAGGCGCTTCAGTTTTCTGTTCGCCTGGGGTAACAGACTTACCCCAGGCGCACAGATCTACGCTTCGCCGGCGCTAATTAACCCAGGCGCACAGGTATTCTTGTTCGCCTGTGGTAGGATATGCTGCTATAAGCAAATCTCTAGTAGTGAACCTTGGTTCTTAACTAAGGGGAAAACTCCTACCACTGTGCTCATCACACTCTCCTTTTGGGGTATCCCAACGAGTGCACGATCTGCACCATCAGACATGCAAATACATCTTAATCGGCGTCAAATCTAAATTAGAGCCGGTTTGTACTCACGGTCGTGTGTAACCTTCAATTTTGGAGAAGGTCGTTAAAACTGGTCGTCTAACAAGTATTTGGAGAGGCAAAAAATAACAGCCGACTCTAATGTCATATTATTGGAGAAGGGTCATACCAGTGACCGGCTCTAATAATATTAGAGACGGATCTCACATATTGACCGCCTCAGGCATAATATTTTTTTTTTGAATTTAAAATACAGCAGGAGAGCCTCCTACTGTGCTTTTATTGAAGAAAGGTAGGATAGAGTTACATACTTACAGGGGGTCAGACCAGACCAAAGAGGTCTGGAGAGAAAGTAAAAATAAAAAAGAAATAGAAGAATCCTCAACTAAGACGATTACAGATTGAGGACAGGGAGTCGCAATGCTCTGTCCTTACTCTATACTTCAACAAAGTTAGATCACGTGTCAAATGAAGTTTCCACAAATGGAAACTAGGCTCAACCTTCTCGAACACCTTTAAGTTTCTTATCTTCCAAATATTCCAAGCCCCCAGGATTACGATTTCTGTGAACAGTGGCCCAGCCCACCGCAGTTTAGCATCAGCAAACATATTTTCCAAACTGAGATTGTAATTCCATGCAATGCCCAAGATCTCCCAGCATCTTTTACTGTATCTGCACGTAAAAAAGAGATGGTTCCTGGTTTCAGTCAGTGCACCTTGACAGAGTGCACAAGTGTACACGTTGCCAATGTTGAAGTTTCTTCTTTTAAGAATATCTCGTGTGTTCAGTCTGTCAACGAGAAATAGCCAAGCGAATACACGATGTTTCATCATGACTCTGCTTTCCCAGATGGCCGTCAAGTATGTTGGCGTCTCAATGCTTCTGAAGAAGTGGGTGTAGTAATCTTTAGGACGGTAGTTATCGGTACCCCAGATAAAGGACCAGGTATCTAACTCATTCTGCTCTCCCCCAATAAGATTGATGTTGGTCATAAGCTCCTCAAGTTCAGCATACGCTTCCATGGACAGGGGTAGGAAGAAGTGATTTTCAGGTGTTGGGTCTGAGACAAAATTGCTAATGGAGACGTCTTCGTTCATGGCAAAGGAAAACAGTCTCGGTGAAGATTGTGAGAGAATCCTGTCATTCCAGTGATCTCACCCTGGAATGCTACGATTTGTACTATTGTCCCCTTAACGGAGCTCTAGATTCTACATGGCTTTAGTTAAAGCTTTTTCTCACTCTTTCTGCTTATTGCCGCTGCCAACACTCCCGTGCGAATTCGCCATGGACATCCCCGACCGTGCGGTATCGCCTAGATAAGTTTGAGAAAAACCCTAGTGCCTCCCTCAAGAAGTGACTTCCTTGCGCTGCTTCGGCCGATCAATGTCGTAATTAACCTCCACCCACCTAGATGGATCCAGATCAAGACTTGGAGTCTAAGAAAACCCCTCGGATCTCACCCTGGAGACAGAGTCGCCGGGAGAGCAGTAAACCCTAGTTTCCTAGGTCTCTAAATTCTAAGTGTCACTAACACACTTTTCGGTCCTTCTAGCTGTAATTTCCCGGGACATACACGTTATTGCCACAACGTAATTTTTTTAGTGCTTTTCGGTCCTTCTAGTTGTTATTATAGAGGGAAAAGCTAGGGAACATCCGGGGGATGGAGCGTTTCTGTCCTCCGCCTTGGTTGCTCGCCACGTGCCCCGAACGTGGAATACAACGAGTGGTGGGGCCCATTCACAAAACCTTATCCCTTGCGGTTTCGTCTCTCCTTCTTGTTTCTGCCCGAAAATAGCCATGGCCTCAACGAGCCTGTAGCCATATGCGCCCTCTCCTTACCTTGGCTCACATGTTGCTTCCCTCCATCGGCGAGTTTGGCCACTGCCTTGCCATGGCGGCCAACCTCCCAAGCTCGTGCGCCACCCCGATGTCGCTGATAGTGGTATCGTGAGAAGCCAGATCTGGTGGTGCCGTTGTCGCCAAGCCTCAACGGTGGTGATGCTCCGGCCGCCTCCATCTCCGCCCCGGTGCTGGTTGACCCCGCCTCCACCTCGACCCGAACTCTCCCTCCTTCCTGAGCTCGATGGCCCGGCTCCTCCCGAGCTCGACGGCCCTCCATGGCCTCTGATACGTCGTAACGTATCCATAATTTCTGATGTTTCATGTTGTTTTCATGTTATTTGCTACATGTTTGCTATGCACTTTATATCATTTTTATCGATTTTATGGGACTAACCTATTGACAAGATGCCACAGAGCTAGTTCCTGTTTTCTGTTGCTTTTAGTTTCAGAAAAGTTGTTCTGGAAATATTCTCGGAATTGGAAAATTCGAAGCCCAGAGTCCTAGAACTCCTGAAGGTTCCACGGAGTCATGAAGAGACCCGGAGAGGGGCCACAGGGGGGGTCACACCATAGGGCGGCGCGCCCCTGGCCGCGCCATGGGGTGGTGTGGCCCCCTCGGGCGCCCACCGCCATTGCCCTTTGGCCTATAAAACCCACTCGGATAGTTAACCCTAAAAAGATACCACTTTTCCACGAAAAACACCCGAGGCCACCGTCATCGTCAACCCGAGTTCGGGATGGTTCTGGAGTTTTCCCCGACACCCTGCCGGGAGGGGAAATCATCACCGGAGGGCTCTACACCACCATGCCCGCCTCCGGAGTGATGCATGAGTAGTTCATACTTGGACTACGGGTCCATAGAAGTATCTAGATGGTTATTCTCCCCTGTTTATGCCTCATGTTTAGATCTTGTGAGCTACCCTACATGATCGAGATCATCTATTTGTAATGCTACATGTTGTGTTTGCTGGGATCCGATGAATGTTGAATGCCATGTATTTTGATTATCAATCTATCATGTTATCTTCATGTGTATGTTATTTATGATCTTGCATGCTCTCCGTTGTTAGTAGATACTCGGGCTAAGTAGATGCTAGTAACTCCAAGAGGGAATATTTATGCTCGATAGTGGGTTCATGCCTCCTTTGCATCTGTGCTCGAGTGACAGAAACGTGACGGATGGAGAATGTGTTGTTGCCATTAGGGAGAAAACAACGATGTTTACATTGTTTACATTACACATTTTGCTGAATGCGATTATCCGTTGCTTGCAACTTAATACCCAAGGTGTTTTCGGATGATATTCTGAGGGTGGATTATTAGTAATAGATGCAGTTGGAGAACGGTCTATGAGTCTTGTTGTAATTCCCGCATGAATCACATACTAATCATCATGTCATGCATGTTTCAATATCTATCAATTGCCCAGCTGTAATTTGTTCACCACACATGTTATCTATCTTTTATGGAGAGACACCACTAGTGGACTGTGGACCCTGGTCCATTTTATCATACTGATAATACAACCACTGCAATTACTGTTTTCACACTGCTACTGCCGTTTTCATATTGTTTTCGTACTGTTTTCCACATCATACATTTAACCTCTTTGTTATCAGCAAAAGCGTTGAGATTGATAACCACACTTCTTCGTTGGGGCAAATGAATTGATTGTGTTGTGTAGGTTCCACGTTGCCGGTGAACCGGTAGTGCGCCCTACCATCTCAACTGCATCAACCTTAGGAAGTTGTTTTTTCCTCCTACTGGTCGATTCAACATTGGTTTCTTTCTGAGGAAAAACTGTTGTTGTGCTCATCATACCTTCCTCTTGGGGGTCTCCTAACGGGTGCAAGCCCTGCACCATCAGCCTCCACTGAGCCACTCTGACGGCAGTAGATGCGCTCCGACCGCTGGAGGAGAGGAGTCCGCGCGATGGTGCTCCCCAAGGCCGGTGGCGGCGCTCCCCAAGGCCAACGATGTTGCTCCCATAGAAGGGCAGCGTTGCCCCATAGTCCGGCGATGCTCCAATAGTCTCGCGACGTTTCTCCCTAGGGCAGTCCGCATTGCTCCCACAGACGGGTAGCGTTTCTCCTATAGGTCGGTGGCGGTGCTCCCCAAGGCCATCGGCGTTGCTTCCATAGTTCGGCGGCGTTACTCCCCAAGGCCGGCCGTTGCTCCTAGCGGCATTAGGCGGTGCTCCCATCGGCGGCGGTGAATGCTCCCAGCGGCGCGAGGCGGTGCTCCCAGAGGCGGGACGTCTTGCTACCTGCGGTGGATCGTGGTGGTGCCAAAGCCACTGATGGTGCTACCGACATGGTCTATGCCGGCGACGTCTCTCACCGGAGAAGATTGGAAGCGGCAGTGGGGGTACAGTGGGCTGGTGTGCTCGTCGGTTGGCATCGATCCATCCAATCCGGGTTTTTTTCATGGTCGGGAACTCTTTACGGGACTGTACGATGAGATGAAAAATGTGTACATGGACACGTGTCAATCGGTTGAGGTGGGGGCTCGGAAATTTCAGGGCGCTCCAATATTGTATATGTGGCTATCGCAGAATGACCAAAAGAAACATGCTATTTTTCCCGACGTATATATGTGAAACAATGCCATGTATAGTCATGTTTTCCTTTTTTTTGAGAGGAAGCATGGTCATCTTGCGATAGCTGCACGCGTATCCGTCGAGTGATACGTTTTTTTGGTACGTGAATAGTACTAAAAAAAAATCCAGCGCCGAACAAAAAAATTCGTTCGGGCCGAGCGAAAACATTTGGCCCAGTCCAAAATCACGAGAGTTCCGAGCCCCCGACCCCTGCCCCTTCTCCTTCTCCTCATCCCCTCTGCCGCCGCCGGTCCATTCCGGCAATCCGTCGACCCCTCGAGCCGCAGACCACCGCCCCGAGATCACCTCCTTCTCCTCCACTGATGCTGTGCCCCGGAACCTTTGAAACGCTGCCCCCGAAGAACCGTAGCCGCGCTGGATTCCTGCTAGTCGGCGCCGCGGAGGACTCCTGCAGCGTGGCTCCAACAAGACGCCGCCGTTACCGACGCCGGACGCTGTTGTTCGTCCGTTGCTCCTGCCCGCTGGGGTCAGGTCAGGGGAGGAACGCCGTCTGCCAGATCGCCGGGTCGCTTCGTCGACTGGAGCTGCTGCTTGCTCGGCCCTTGCATCTAAAGGTGAGAGCACTCTGACACTCCTTATCTAAAGGTGAATTAATCTTGAGCAACCTGCTCGTGTGGGAGAGACGGGAGACGCTGCGCAGCTCACCGGCGGCGTGCCGACCACAGCGGGCGATCTTGCCGGCGTTGATGCCTGATGGTGACCAGCGCCACGCCCGATGCCTCTTGCTCGCGCCTTCCCGCAATCCCGCGGCCCACGCCGAGAGTGCTGCTGCATGTCTTTTCATCATTGTCTCCTATCCCTGAGACAGTGAGATGTTCCTACTATGTTTCATCGCTAACGGATCCCTACGCAGGTGCCCAAGTCGAGGAACCCTTTCTGCCCAGCTTGTGGAAGTTTGACGAAATTGGCTGAACCAGATGGGGATGAAAAGATGAGGGCTGTCTGTTCTTCTTGGGGAAGAGTTCACTACGAGAACCCCAAAATGGTATGGACTGGAGAACAGGACACAAATATGTGTCATCTTCAGAGTTTAGATAATATGTGCATATGCATTTTGGATTTAGGACTGAGATACTATCATTTGCTTGATCCAAATGCTAACTGACCTGCTATTTTTTTCATATCTTTGTTACGTCATCGTTCAACTATGTAAATTCATATAGCAATAACGTTTGATGGTATTACTTTCTTCCATTTGTCTTCTCGTTAATCTATGTGGTCTTTGTAGGTTGTTGGATGTCTTGTGGAGCATGATAACAAGGTCCTCCTTCACAGAAGAAAGATTGAACCAGCTTATGGACTTTGGTAAGCTGCGTTTGATCAATCCATCTATTGTCTGCATGAATATACAATGTTTTAATGCCATTATCATGAGATATTTTTCTTGCCTCTATATGTAGTATCAGAACCAGTTTTACAACCGTAGTGAAGTCTGTACTGGACTGTTTTCTTATGCTACATCTAATGGAAAACTATACTTTTGAATTCCTTGCTATGTTGTTGGTATTTCTTTTGTTATCGTTACTTTGTTCCTCAGTTAAAAAATGCTCTGTTTTGCTAATGCAATGCTCATTGGTACCATGTTTCACATTGCGTTTTGCCACATTCTTTGCTAGTCATTTGCAAAGCATGAATCAATTTTCCTTTTTCTGCACGAACATAGTGATGGTGTGGACCAAGTTATTAACCATTCTAATCAAACTTATATCAACATTACTCTTCCTGCTGGTTATTTGGAAGTCGGAGAGTCTGCGGTTGAAGGAGCCTCAACGTTGGAAGAAGCTCGTGCAGATAGTCTCCCCTTTCGTTCAGTTGGATATTCCTCTGATTGGCCAAGTGAGTGAAATAGTAGCCTAGTCGAAGAGTGCTTGTTTAACTCCATACATTCTCAGTTGTTTCTTGTGTATTGTGATGACATGCAGTAGAGTTACATTATTTTCCGAGCAAGAATGAAGACCCCCAGTTTTTCTCCCGGAGTCTAGTCGCTAGAATGTGCGCTTTTTGCACTGGATGATATACCATTCGATTCTCTAGCGTTTTCTTAAATCATCGTCACCCTGCGAATGGTAAGCCCTCCTCCCCTTTTCAATTTTCATATCCTCGACCTCGAGCATGTCAAGTCTGGAAACATCAAGTTCCATTACTGCACTATAAACAAGAGGTACCCCTTACTTCTTTGGAGCCTGTGGTCATTGTCATGGTCAAGATAGCCCTGGACCCCTTAATCACAATTTCACCAATCCCGAGAATTGTTGCTCGTCCTTTATGCTCCATGCATAATCTGTCTACGATCTTACCATAACATCATGCATGCAACACTTTAGTTGTAGCCGCCACGTAATCAACTGCTAACATAATCTTACAGTTGCTTTTGCATTGAAATAAGTATCCTATGGCATGACAATTGGGTAAACCAGCTTATAGCAAACCTGGCTTACCCCTATTTGCAGGATCGGCGCCGGCCCTTCGGATCTTCGCAGCTTCGACATCGACAACCATTTAACCATGTAAGCTTTGGGATGTTTCTGGACCCATTGCGGTGATTGCTTGTGTCGCACAACAGCCGTAAGACATTGACCCAGCAAGCAAAGCAATCACATTAGTCGTGGGTCCAACTGGTCATGGTTGTGAGCCTTGCATGGCACCTGTCCACAGATTGTGGTAGATTGCTAATCCGTGCCAGGAATTGTATGTCTTTCTTGGAGCCTCTCTGTAGCTCTTTTTGCTTTTCTTTCAAAGGATGTCTTGAGCACTTCAGAAGATGTTCCATTTTGATTTTATTTTATCAGCTTGCCAAAGAATTTGTGATGCCAATTATTGTGCTGCCAGTGGCAATTTGAAGCTAAATTGTGTAATTTTTGTTGCAACTAATTCAACTACACAAGTGGTGGATTGCAAGTCGTCCATCTACATAACTTTTTCAACGAGAAATTTTTATATTAAGTTCTTTGTAAGGCTAACGTTTTGGGTTGGGGGTGTTTAAAGTAACTATCCTGAAGGTTACTCGGTAGATTATAAGTGTTTTAGCTCGCATAGTTTTTTTGCGTGCTATTTATTTTACATGCAAATGCTCTAGCCTGTGTTTACTTTTGCCTCCAATTGTACCAGCTGATATTTCAATCCGTGTCTGTTTGTTCTGAACAGGTCCAGCTGGCCAATTCACCTAGTTATAGAGTCGAGAGGAGGTTTGGGAAAGGAGGGTTTGGCCAAGTATATATTGGCCGCTGCATTGCACCTAACGCAGCAGGCGCGATTGAGGTAGGTAATAGACAGTTTCACTACCGACCTACCAAAATAGCTTTTGTTGATCTGTGCCCAGTTGAGGTAGTTATTAGCAGCGGCGAATAAATCTTCTGATTTTGTGTGATATAGGTTGGGTTAAAGTTTGAGCACAAGACTAGCAAAGGATGCAATCAAGATGCAGGTTTACGAGTAAGTGCATTTATCATCATGTCAGTTGGGGTGCCAAGGAGACGTAGGTTGTGCTGAATTTCTCCCAAGATATTGGCGCTGAGTGCCGCTGACTGATTTTCATGCTTATCACATTTATAGCATCTTCGGTGGCATTCACGGGGTTCCTCGAGTCCGCTACAAAGAGAGCCAACGAGATTACTTTGTTATGGTAATGGCACTTGCTTTGGAATCACAACATCTTCTTTCTTTCTGTTCATTTCTAGATGCTGCTTAACATGGTTTAAAAATGCAGGTTATGTATATGCCTGGTCTCAGCCTGTGGGATGCATGTAATAGTAATTCCCACATGTGAGTATCTGATTAACTCACCATTTTCCAGAGCCTTTCAGGCTTTTACCTAACCATTAACAACACTATTTATTTTGCAGAATGTCAGTTGAGATGGTCACTTGCATCGCTATTGAAGCTGTATCCATTCTTGAGAAAGTGCACTCAAAAGGGCCAGTTTGCATCCCTAACTCTTGCTCTTCCACCCTTCCCATTTGCCTCATGTGTCTAACTAACGGCTTGCAATTGCAGATACGTCCATGGCGATGTTAAACCTGAGAATTTCTTGCTAGGGCCTCCTGGAACTCCGGAAGAGAAAAAACTGTATCTCGTCGACCTTGGCTTGCGTAATTAATTTTACGCGCCCTTCGAATAACAAAAATCATGGTAATACTGTGTATTCTGTTCCTCTTTAGGTTGGTGATACATTTAGGAGTCTGCATTAACTGGGTGTTCTTTGATGGTCACATGATAGCTACCAAGTGGAAGGATAAATCAACATGCCGTCATGTTGAGTATGACCAGCCACCTGATGTTTTTCAGGTGACCATATGTAGCTTTTATGACATCAATTGCATTATCACTAGCACTTTATGTATAATCTTGAATACAATATTCCGTGGTATTGCCTCTGTGCGCTTTGTTTCCTGTTTTTTCTTCCAGAAATCCATTCTTGCACCTGAAACCTTCCTTTTATTGTTGTCACCAGCTAGGAATGAAAAGAAGCCATGTCATTACTAGTTGTCTGTATGACCGCGGTCTTTGTATTCTTGTGCAAAGTAAGAAGGATATCAAGCTGGCTACACTGATGTTTGAGCTGTATCAGATTCTGGCTCATCATATTTGCATTATTTGCGCCTAAACTGTTTTGACTATAGGCTGATGACCCTGCAGGAAATCCAGTGGTAGGGAAGCGTGAGCGAGCCAGGCTCAGTGAACTCAAGAAATTAAAGAATTAGAAAATCCAGAAGATATTAGATCCCCAAATGCTGCCATTAATGTTGACATGGTATGTTTCTCCTTTTGTGAAATCCCTTGAATGCAAATGCCCATCTGCAATTGATTTACCATTATGTGTGCATTTAATACATTATGTGGCTTCTCTTACATTCATTATTTGTTATGTATTGCATCCTCATCATGGTTTTGATCACAGAACACTAAAGGGAAAAGACGATTGAAGTACCTACTGCAGATATTTGCCCATTTTTTAAAAGGAAGCCAATCTAAAGAGAATAAGTCACGTGGAAGGTAATTCCTCTTTACTACGCTAGTACCACTCTATAATATTTCACTATGACCAGTAGAAATTGCAGCACATGTGCACTGATCTAGTTTGAAACATCAATAAGAATTGTATAAGTTACTCTTATGGCGCTACTTCTATTTGCACCTACTAAACATAGTGTTTGTCCATCCTGTTCCGAATGTTGCAGATTCAAGGCTTGTAGGCAAAACAATATATACATTACAACATAACTGTTCCGAATGTTGCAGATTCAAGGCTTGTACAACACATTGAAAATGGGAATCAAGATGGGACCATTTATCAGCCGTGTCATCTTGTTCAAATCTCTGGGTGCTAATTATGGATGCTGGCACAGGGTTCTCTTCTCAAGTCTATGAAGTTTCACCACATTTTATTCACAAAGTGAGTAACCTGCACTATGTTTCTTTAATTGCTGACATCCTTACGAAACAACCACTTAACCTTATGAGGAAATATTATATAAATAATCTGTTTCAACATTTCATATTTATGTGTCATGATTTCTGGTTATTTGAAGAAATGGATAATGGACCAGTGGGATAGAAACTAATATATAAGTGTAATTGCTGGCGCAAACAATGGGAGTTCCATGGCAGTGATGGCATTTTAATAACGATGTTTCTCATAATAGGTTCTCCATAAGGAGATAAATCACACATGTATTTATTTCCACGTCTATTGTTAGTGTTGTTTTGTGTGTTGACGGTTAGTTATCCAATAAAAAAATCATACACTTTTTGTGCAAAGCACATTATAATGGATGAGACATTTCTTTGCTTAACAAGTTTATATACTAGTCAATAGCCACTTCAATAAAAATCTTAACCTGATTTGGAGTAGTTGATCATGTTTTGATCCAAATTGCATGTCAGTTAATTGATTCACTAGGTAGTACTAAGAACTTATACATCAATCAGTGTTGCATGTGAATATACAACCATTATTGTAATATAAAGTGTGCTCATTTCTTCCACACTACATATGTTTGCTTAGAAGTCTTTCTTCTACATCGTTGGATTGAAATTTTATTTGATTTTGAAACCATGGATCAGTTTTATGATTGTAGAGTTTTCTTACTATCGTAGTTCCTAGTTGAGTTTTTTGGAGTTCGACTAATTGATCATTGGTAAGAACTTGGTATTTGGAAACCTTCTCTTTGTGTTCTCCTCCTATTGTTAAGTGGATCTTTGGAAGTGTTCTTTCATGTTGTGTTTAATAGAGTAAGATATTGATTTGATGTTTGGTAGAAAATTTGGAGATTGGTTGACCTATATGAAAAGACAATAATGGTTCATTTGTATTTGTTGGTACGTGGAGGAATTGTGAAGAGTTGGACTTTTCAAGTTATCTTGATTAGATGATTATGAATGGTCTCTTACCATGTGTCGCTTTTCTTCCATGATTTCAGAGTTTTAAAATTATCATCACGAGGCTTTACATGGATTTGAATATTTGTTCTTGGCGGCATTTTCAAGTATTTTAGTATAAAAAATGTTGTTGCTTGTATTGGTGAATATCTTCACATCGTTGGATCGATCCTTTATTTGATTTTGAAACAATGATCAATATTTGGTAATTGTAGAGTTAGCTTACTATCATAGTTCTTAATTGAGTTTCTTGGACTAATTGATCATTTTGAAACAACTTGGTGGATATTTGGAAGTGTGTTTTCATGTTGTGTTTCATAGAGTAAAGTAATTTTGAAACCAATGATCAATATTTGATAATTGTGGAGTTTGCTTACTATTGTAGTTTCTAATTGATTTTCTTTGAGTTGGACTTATTCGTAACAACTTTTTTTTTGGGTCACATTCTTCTTATTTTCTCCTCCTATTGAGGCGTGGATCTTTGGAAGTGTGTTTTTATTTTGTGTCTCATAGAGTTTGTTATGGATTGATGTTTCGTACAAATTTTGTAGATAGGTTAATGTATATAAAAAAAGTTAATAATTGTTTATTTTTTGGTTGTTGGTACATGGATGCAATGAGAATAGTTGGATTTTTCAAGTAATCTCGATTTGATGATGTGTCGCTTTTTCCTCATGAATGGGCAATTTAAAAAATACCGCCACGAGGATTTGAATTCCCGTTTTGGCACGATTATCATGTTTTTGAGTGTACAAAATGTTGTAGCTTGTCTTGGTTAATATCTTCACATTGTTGATCGATCCTTGAATTGATTTTGAAACCAATGATGAGTATTTGGTAATTGTGTTTGCTTATTATTGTAATTCCTAGTGGACTTTCTTGAGTTAGATTCATCGATCATTTCACAACAACTTGGTTTTTGTAAACCTTCTCTTTGGTTTCTCGTCCTATTGGGGAGTCTCTTCACATCATTGGATCAATCCTTAATTTGAGTTTGAAACCAATGATCAATATTTGGTAGTTTTGGAGTTTTCTTACTATCGTAGTTCTTAGTTGAGTTTCTTGGAGTTACATTAATTGATTGTTTCGTAATAACTTGGTTTTTCAAAATCTTCTTGTTTTCTCCCCCTACTGAGGGATGGATATTTGGAGCGTGCTTACATGTTGTATTTCATAGAGTAAAATATTTATTGATATTTTGTCTAAATTTTGGAGATAGGTTAACCATTTGTCTTTACATGATTTGGGAATTGCAAAAAAACCATCACCACGCCTTACATGGATTTGAATTTCATCCTTGCATTAATTTTCACGTTTTTAAGTTCTAAAAATGTTGTAGCTCATTGTTGAATATCTTCACAATGTTGGATCAATCTTTTACTTGGTTTTGAGATTAATGATCACTATTTGGTAGTTATGGAGTTAGCTTACTATTGTAATTCTTGGTTGACTTTCTTGGAGCTATTCTAATTTATCGTTTCATAACAACTTGGTTTTTGGAATCCTTCTCTTTGCTTTCTCCTCATATCGATGATGTTTCGTAACCAATATAAAAAAGTCAAGAATGGTATATTTGTGGTTTTTGGGACGTCGATGCAATGAGAAGAACATGATTTGTTAAGGAACCTTGATCAACGAGTATGGATAATGTCTTGACAATGGGTCTATTTCTTGATTTTGAAGTACTATAGTCATTGTGGATTGCATGTCTAGCTACAAGTATTTGTCTTGGAGGATATTTGAGTAATTGGTGGATTTAAGTGACATATGACATTACATATAAATTGTTGGTGGACATGACTATCGTAAATTGGAAGTCGTGTGTATTAAGTTTGGTGAATCTAAAAAACATGCAAATTTGTTGGAGGATAAGTGGCCTTCTTGATTTATATGTTTCTTGTGGTGGTACAGTTTACGACAATGATCAATGATCTTGGTGAATTTTTACTTACGGTGGCACCAAGAATTGTATGAGGACTAGTTGGATAAATTTGGTTGCATGGAACATCATGGAAAAATAGTGGCAGATTAAGAGAGTCATTTATTTATAAGGTTTGGTTTTGATGGGTCTAGTAAGATGATTGCATTGATACCTAATGTAAGTTAGGGCATGATTAGCTTCATATTTTTATCAAGCGGTGAGGTGTTGATATTATATTTATGGTAATGATTGGATGTCATATAAGTTCAGAAGTAATAGTGGAATATATGGATTGATGTTTTGTATGAATTTTGGAGATAGGTTAATATCGACGTGAATGTCAAGAATGGTTTAGTTGTAGTTATTTATACGTGGATGCAATGAGAAGAGCTGGATATTTCAAGTAAACTTGATTAGATGAGTATGAGTGGTGTCTTGATGATGTGTCATGATCTGGAAATTTCATAAAACCATCATGAGACGTTACATGGATTTGAACATTTTTTTGCATGATTTTCATGTTTTTGAGTATCAGAAATGTTGTTACTCTTATTGGTGAGTATCTTCACATTGCTGGATTAATTTGATCATTTCGTAAGAACCTAGTTTTTGAACGTTCTCCTTGTTTTCTCGTCCTATTTAGGGTTGGATCTTTAGAAGTGTGCTTTCATGTTGTGTTTCATAAAATAAGATATGGATTAACGTTTCATGCAAATTTTGGATATAGGTTAACCTATATGGAAATTGAGGTATGGTTTATTTGTGGTTGTTGCTACGTGGATGCAATGAAAAGAGTTGAAATTTTCAAGTAACTTGATTTGATGATTATTCTTGATGTCTTGATAATGTCTCGCCTTTTCCCCATGATTTAGGAATCTCAAAATGACCTTCACGAGACCTTGCATGGATTTAAATTTCTGTTCTTTGCATGATTTTCATGTTTTTAGGTATCAAAAATGATGTAGCTTGTATTGGTGATATCTTCACATCGTTGGATTGATCATTTATTTGATTTTGAAACAAGTGATCTATATTTCTAATTGTGGATTTTGCTTGCTCTAATAGTTTTTAGTTGATTTCTTTTGGTGTTGGTCTAATTGGTCATTTCATAACAACTTTACTTTTTGAAACATTCCCCTTCTGTTTTCCTTCTAGGGAGTGATATTTGGACGTGTGCTTCCATTTTGTGTTTCATAGAGTAAGATGATTTCGAAACTGTGTAGCTCGTATTGGTGATATCTTCACATTGTTGAATTGATCCTTTATTTGATTTAAAAAAATGAGTGATCTATATTTTGTAATTATGGAGTTTGCTTTCTAACATAGTTTTTGGTTGCTTTTTGGTGTTGGTCTAATTGGTCATTTCGTAATAACTTGGCTTTTTGAAACATTCCCCTTGTGTTTTCCTTTTGGGGAGTTGATATTTGTACGTGTGCTTTATTTTTGTGTTTCATAGAGTAAGATGATTTTGAAGTCAATAATCTATATTTGCTAATTATGGAGTTTGCTACGATCTTAGTTTTTAGTTGACTTTACTGGAGTTGGAGTAATTGGTTATTTTGTAACAACTTGTTTTTTTTCAAACTTTCGCTTTCTTTTCTCCTCCTGTTGAGAAGTGGATCGTTTTTAGTTGACTTTACTGGAGTTGGAGTAATTGGTTATTTTGTAACAACTTGTTTTTTTTTCAAACTTTCGCTTTCTTTTCTCCTCCTGTTGAGAAGTGGATCTTTCGAGGTGTGGTTTCATTTTGCATCTCATAGAGTAAAATATTGATGTTTCATATAAGTTTTGGAGATAGGTTAACCATACGAAAAAGTCAAGAAATAGGTTTATTTTCTGTTGTTAATACGTGGAGGCAATACAAAGAGATGGTTTTTTCAAGTATCTTGATTAGATGAGTACGAATGGTATCTTTACAATTTGTCGCTCTTTCGGCATGATTTGGGAATTAAAAAGAAAACATCACGACGTCTTACATGGATTTGAATTTCCGTTTTTGCATTGATTTTCAGGTTTTTAAGTTTTAAAAATGGTGTAGCTCCTATTGTTGGATATCTTCAATATGTTGGATCAATCACTTATTTGGTTTTGATATTAATGATCACTATTTGGTAGTTATAGAGTCAGCTTAGTATTGCAATTCTTGGTGGACGTTCTTGGAGCTGGTCTAATTTATCATTTCGTAAACAACTTGGTTTTTGGAAACCTTCTCATTGCTTTCTCCTCATATCTAGGAGTGGATCTTTGGAAGTGTGCTTTCATGTTGTGTTTCATAGACTAAGATTTTGATTGATATTCCGTATAAATTTTGGAGATAGTTTACCAGTACAAAACGTCAAGAATGGTATATTTGTGTTTGTTGGGACGTAAATGCATTGAGAAGAACTGGATTTGTCAAGGAACCTTCATTAGAAGAGTATTGATAATTTCTAGACAATGAATCTATTTCTTGATTTGAAGTACTCTATTTATTGCAGACTGCATGTCTAGATACATTTTTTTGTTGGCTTGGAGGATATTTGAGTAACTGGTGGATTTGAGTGGCATATGACATTACATATCAATTGTTGGTGGACCTGGCTATCGTAAAATGGAACTAATGTGTATGAAGTTTGGTGAATCTAGAAAAGATGCAAATTTATTAGAGGATCAACGGCCTTCTTGATTTATAGGTTTCTTGTGGTGGTATAGTCTTACGACAATGATCAATGATCTTGGTGAATTTTTACTTATGGTGGCACCAAGAATTGTATGAGGACTATTGGATAAATTTGGTTGGATGGAACATCATGGAAAAATAGTGGGAGATTAAGAGAGTCATTTATTTATAAGGTTTGGTTTTGATGGGTCTAGTAAGATGATTGCATTGATACCTAATGTAAGTTAGGGCATGATTAGCTTCATATTTTTATCAAGCGGTGAGGTGTTGATATTATATTTATGGTAATGATTGGATGTCATATAAGTTCAGAAGTAATAGTGGAATATATGGATTGATGTTTTGTATGAATTTTGGAGATAGGTTAATATCGACGTGAATGTCAAGAATGGTTTAGTTGTAGTTATTTGTACGTGGATGCAATGAGAAGAGCTGGATATTTCAAGTAAACTTGATTAGATGAGTATGAGTGGTGTCTTGATGATGTGTCATGATCTGGAAATTTCATAAAACCATCATGAGCCGTTACATGGATTTGAACTTTTTTTTTGCATGATTTTCATGTTTTTGAGTATAAAAAATGTTGTTACTCTTATTGGTGAGTATCTTCACATTGCTGGATTAATTTGATCATTTCGTAAGAACCTAGTTTTTGAACGTTCTCCTTGTTTTCTCGTCCTATTTAGGGTTGGATCTTTAGAAGTGTGCTTTCATGTTGTGTTTCATAAAATAAGATATGGATTAACGTTTCATGCAAATTTTGGATATAGGTTAACCTATATGGAAATTGAGGTATGGTTTATTTGTGGTTGTTGCTACGTGGATGCAATGAAAAGAGTTGAAATTTTCAAGTAACTTGATTTGATGATTATTCTTGATGTCTTGATAATGTCTCGCCTTTTCCCCATGATTTAGGAATCTCAAAATGACCTTCACGAGACCTTGCATGGATTTAAATTTCTGTTCTTTGCATGATTTTCATGTTTTTAGGTATCAAAAATGATGTAGCTTGTATTGGTGATATCTTCACATCGTTGGATTGATCATTTATTTGATTTTGAAACAAGTGATCTATATTTCTAATTGTGGATTTTGATTGCTCTAATAGTTTTTAGTTGATTTCTTTTGGTGTTGGTCTAATTGGTCATTTCATAACAACTTTACTTTTTGAAACATTCCCCTTCTGTTTTCCTTCTAGGGAGTGGATATTTGGACGTGTGCTTCCATTTTGTGTTTCATAGAGTAAGATGATTTCGAAACTGTGTAGCTCGTACTGGTGATATCTTCACATTGTTGAATTGATCCTTTATTTGATTTAAAAAAATGAGTGATCTATATTTTGTAATTATGGAGTTTGCTTTCTAACATAGTTTTTGGTTGCTTTTTGGTGTTGGTCTAATTGGTCATTTCGTAATAACTTGGCTTTTTGAAACATTCCCCTTGTGTTTTCCTTTTGGGGAGTTGATATTTGTACGTGTGCTTTATTTTTGTGTTTCATAGAGTAAGATGATTTTGAAGTCAATAATCTATATTTGCTAATTATGGAGTTTGCTACGATCTTAGTTTTTAGTTGACTTTACTGGAGTTGGAGTAATTGGTTATTTTGTAACAACTGTTTTTTTTTTCAAACTTTCGCTTTCTTTTCTCCTCCTGTTGAGAAGTGGATCGTTTTTAGTTGACTTTACTGGAGTTGGAGTAATTGGTTATTTTGTAACAACTTGTTTTTTTTTAAACTTTCGCTTTCTTTTCTCCTCCTGTTGAGAAGTGGATCTTTCGAGGTGTGGTTTCATTTTGCATCTCATAGAGTAAAATATTGATGTTTCATATAAGTTTTGGAGATAGGTTAACCATACGAAAAAGTCAAGAAATAGGTTTACTTTTTGTTGTTAATACGTGGAGGCAATACAAAGAGATGGTTTTTTCAAGTATCTTGATTAGATGAGTACGAATGGTATCTTTACAATTTGTCGCTCTTTCGGCATGATTTAGGAATTAAAAAGAAAACATCACGACGTCTTACAAGGATTTGAATTTCCGTTTTTGCATTGATTTTCAGGTTTTTAAGTTTTAAAAATGGTGTAGCTCCTATTGTTGAATATCTTCAATATGTTGGATCAATCACTTATTTGGTTTTGATATTAATGATCACTATTTGGTAGTTATAGAGTCAGCTTAGTATTGCAATTCTTGGTGGACGTTCTTGGAGCTAGTCTAATTTATTATTTCGTAAACAACTTGGTTTTTGGAAACCTTCTCATTGCTTTCTCCTCATATCTAGGAGTGGATCTTTGGAAGTGTGCTTTCATGTTGTGCTTCATAGACTAAGATTTTGATTGATATTCCGTATAAATTTTGGAGATAGTTTACCAGTACAAAACGTCAAGAATGGTATATTTGTGGTTGTTGGGACGTAAATGCATTGAGAAGAACTGGATTTGTCAAGGAACCTTCATTAGAAGAGTATTGATAATTTCTAGACAATGAATCTATTTCTTGATTTGAAGTACTCTATTTATTGTGGACTGCATGTCTAGATACAATTTTTTTTTGGCTTGGAGGATATTTGAGTAACTGGTGGATTTGAGTGGCATATGACATTACATATCAATTGTTGGTGGACCTGGCTATCGTAAAATGGAACTAATGTGTATGAAGTTTGGTGAATCTAGAAAAGATGCAAATTTATTAGAGGATCAACGGCCTTCTTGATTTATAGGTTTCTTGTGGTGGTATAGTCTTACGACAATGATCAATGATCTTGGTGAATTTTTACTTATGGTGGCACCAAGAATTGTATGAGGACTATTGGATAAATTTGGTTGGATGGAACATCATGGAAAAATAGTGGGAGATGAAGAGAGTCATTTATTTATAAGGTTTGGTTTTGATGGGTCTAGTAAGATGATTGCATTGATACCTAATGTAAGTTAGGGCATGATTAGATTCATATTTTTATCAAGCGGTGAGGTGTTGATATTATATTTATGGTAATGATTGGATGTCATATAAGTTCAGAAGTAATAGTGGAATATATGGATTGATGTTTTGTATGAATTTTGGAGATAGGTTAATATCGACGTGAATGTCAAGAATGGTTTAGTTGTAGTTATTTGTACGTGGATGCAATGAGAAGAGCTGGATATTTCAAGTAAACTTGATTAGATGAGTATGAGTGGTGTCTTGATGATGTGTCATGATCTGGAAATTTCATAAAACCATCATGAGCCGTTACATGGATTTGAACTTTTTTTTGCATGATTTTCATGTTTTTGAGTATCAAAAATGTTGTTACTCTTATTGGTGAGTATCTTCACATTGCTGGATTAATTTGATCATTTCGTAAGAACCTAGTTTTTGAACGTTCTCCTTGTTTTCTCGTCCTATTTAGGGTTGGATCTTTAGAAGTGTGCTTTCATGTTGTGTTTCATAAAATAAGATATGGATTAACGTTTCATGCAAATTTTGGATATAGGTTAACCTATATGGAAATTGAGGTATGGTTTATTTGTGGTTGTTGCTACGTGGATGCAATGAAAAGAGTTGAAATTTTCAAGTAACTTGATTTGATGATTATTCTTGATGTCTTGATAATGTCTCGCCTTTTCCCCATGATTTAGGAATCTCAAAATGACCTTCACGAGACCTTGCATGGATTTAAATTTCTGTTCTTTGCATGATTTTCATGTTTTTAGGTATCAAAAATGATGTAGCTTGTATTGGTGATATCTTCACATCGTTGGATTGATCATTTATTTGATTTTGAAACAAGTGATCTATATTTCTAATTGTGGATTTTGCTTGCTCTAATAGTTTTTAGTTGATTTCTTTTGGTGTTGGTCTAATTGGTCATTTCATAACAACTTTACTTTTTGAAACATTCCCCTTCTGTTTTCCTTCTAGGGAGTGGATATTTGGACGTGTGCTTCCATTTTGTGTTTCATAGAGTAAGATGATTTCGAAACTGTGTAGCTCGTATTGGTGATATCTTCACATTGTTGAATTGATCCTTTATTTGATTTAAAAAAATGAGTGATCTATATTTTGTAATTATGGAGTTTGCTTTCTAACATAGTTTTTGGTTGCTTTTTGGTGTTGGTCTAATTGGTCATTTCGTAATAACTTGGCTTTTTGAAACATTCCCCTTGTGTTTTCCTTTTGGGGAGTTGATATTTGTACGTGTGCTTTATTTTTGTGTTTCATAGAGTAAGATGATTTTGAAGTCAATAATCTATATTTGCTAATTATGGAGTTTGCTACGATCTTAGTTTTTAGTTGACTTTACTGGAGTTGGAGTAATTGGTTATTTTGTAACAACTGGTTTTTTTTCAAACTTTCGCTTTCTTTTCTCCTCCTGTTGAGAAGTGGATCGTTTTTAGTTGACTTTACTGGAGTTGGAGTAATTGGTTATTTTGTAACAACTTGTTTTTTTTTCAAACTTTCGCTTTCTTTTCTCCTCCTGTTGAGAAGTGGATCTTTCGAGGTGTGGTTTCATTTTGCATCTCATAGAGTAAAATATTGATGTTTCATATAAGTTTTGGAGATAGGTTAACCATACGAAAAAGTCAAGAAATAGGTTTACTTTTTGTTGTTAATACGTGGAGGCAATACAAAGAGATGGTTTTTTCAAGTATCTTGATTAGATGAGTACGAATGGTATCTTTACAATTTGTCGCTCTTTCGGCATGATTTGAGAATTAAAAAGAAAACATCACGACGTCTTACAAGGATTTGAATTTCCGTTTTTGCATTGATTTTCAGGTTTTTAAGTTTTAAAAATGGTGTAGCTCCTATTGTTGAATATCTTCAATATGTTGGATCAATCACTTATTTGGTTTTGATATTAATGATCACTATTTGGTAGTTATAGAGTCAGCTTAGTATTGCAATTCTTGGTGGACGTTCTTGGAGCTAGTCTAATTTATTATTTCGTAAACAACTTGGTTTTTGGAAACCTTCTCATTGCTTTCTCCTCATATCTAGGAGTGGATCTTTGGAAGTGTGCTTTCATGTTGTGCTTCATAGACTAAGATTTTGATTGATATTCCGTATAAATTTTGGAGATAGTTTACCGGTACAAAACGTCAAGAATGGTATATTTGTGGTTGTTGGGACGTAAATGCATTGAGAAGAACTGGATTTGTCAAGGAACCTTCATTAGAAGAGTATTGATAATTTCTAGACAATGAATCTATTTCTTGATTTGAAGTACTCTATTTATTGTGGACTGCATGTCTAGATACAAATTTTTTTTGGCTTGGAGGATATTTGAGTAACTGGTGGATTTGAGTGGCATATGACATTACATATCAATTGTTGGTGGACCTGGCTATCGTAAAATGGAACTAATGTGTATGAAGTTTGGTGAATCTAGAAAAGATGCAAATTTATTAGAGGATCAACGGCCTTCTTGATTTATAGGTTTCTTGTGGTGGTATAGTCTTACGACAATGATCAATGATCTTGGTGAATTTTTACTTATGGTGGCACCAAGAATTGTATGAGGACTATTGGATAAATTTGGTTGGATGGAACATCATGGAAAAATAGTGGGAGATGAAGGGAGTCATTTATTTATAAGGTTTGGTTTTGATGGGTCTAGTAAGATGATTGCATTGATACCTAATGTAAGTTAGGGCATGATTAGATTCATATTTTTATCAAGCGGTGAGGTGTTGATATTATATTTATGGTAATGATTGGATGTCATATAAGTTCAGAAGTAATAGTGGAATATATGGATTGATGTTTTGTATGAATTTTGGAGATAGGTTAATATCGACGTGAATGTCAAGAATGGTTTAGTTGTAGTTATTTGTACGTGGATGCAATGAGAAGAGCTGGATATTTCAAGTAAACTTGATTAGATGAGTATGAGTGGTGTCTTGATGATGTGTCATGATCTGGAAATTTCATAAAACCATCATGAGCCGTTACATGGATTTGAACTTTTTTTTGCATGATTTTCATGTTTTTGAGTATCAAAAATGTTGTTACTCTTATTGGTGAGTATCTTCACATTGCTGGATTAATTTGATCATTTCGTAAGAACCTAGTTTTTGAACGTTCTCCTTGTTTTCTCGTCCTATTTAGGGTTGGATCTTTAGAAGTGTGCTTTCATGTTGTGTTTCATAAAATAAGATATGGATTAACGTTTCATGCAAATTTTGGATATAGGTTAACCTATATGGAAATTGAGGTATGGTTTATTTGTGGTTGTTGCTACGTGGATGCAATGAAAAGAGTTGAAATTTTCAAGTAACTTGATTTGATGATTATTCTTGATGTCTTGATAATGTCTCGCCTTTTCCCCATGATTTAGGAATCTCAAAATGACCTTCACGAGACCTTGCATGGATTTAAATTTCTGTTCTTTGCATGATTTTCATGTTTTTAGGTATCAAAAATGATGTAGCTTGTATTGGTGATATCTTCACATCGTTGGATTGATCATTTATTTGATTTTGAAACAAGTGATCTATATTTCTAATTGTGGATTTTGCTTGCTCTAATAGTTTTTAGTTGATTTCTTTTGGTGTTGGTCTAATTGGTCATTTCATAACAACTTTACTTTTTGAAACATTCCCCTTCTGTTTTCCTTCTAGGGAGTGGATATTTGGACGTGTGCTTCCATTTTGTGTTTCATAGAGTAAGATGATTTCGAAACTGTGTAGCTCGTATTGGTGATATCTTCACATTGTTGAATTGATCCTTTATTTGATTTAAAAAAATGAGTGATCTATATTTTGTAATTATGGAGTTTGCTTTCTAACATAGTTTTTGGTTGCTTTTTGGTGTTGGTCTAATTGGTCATTTCGTAATAACTTGGCTTTTTGAAACATTCCCCTTGTGTTTTCCTTTTGGGGAGTTGATATTTGTACGTGTGCTTTATTTTTGTGTTTCATAGAGTAAGATGATTTTGAAGTCAATAATCTATATTTGCTAATTATGGAGTTTGCTACGATCTTAGTTTTTAGTTGACTTTACTGGAGTTGGAGTAATTGGTTATTTTGTAACAACTGGTTTTTTTTCAAACTTTCGCTTTCTTTTCTCCTCCTGTTGAGAAGTGGATCGTTTTTAGTTGACTTTACTGGAGTTGGAGTAATTGGTTATTTTGTAACAACTTGTTTTTTTTTCAAACTTTCGCTTTCTTTTCTCCTCCTGTTGAGAAGTGGATCTTTCGAGGTGTGGTTTCATTTTGCATCTCATAGAGTAAAATATTGATGTTTCATATAAGTTTTGGAGATAGGTTAACCATACGAAAAAGTCAAGAAATAGGTTTACTTTTTGTTGTTAATACGTGGAGGCAATACAAAGAGATGGTTTTTTCAAGTATCTTGATTAGATGAGTACGAATGGTATCTTTACAATTTGTCGCTCTTTCGGCATGATTTGAGAATTAAAAAGAAAACATCACGACGTCTTACAAGGATTTGAATTTCCGTTTTTGCATTGATTTTCAGGTTTTTAAGTTTTAAAAATGGTGTAGCTCCTATTGTTGAATATCTTCAATATGTTGGATCAATCACTTATTTGGTTTTGATATTAATGATCACTATTTGGTAGTTATAGAGTCAGCTTAGTATTGCAATTCTTGGTGGACGTTCTTGGAGCTAGTCTAATTTATTATTTCGTAAACAACTTGGTTTTTGGAAACCTTCTCATTGCTTTCTCCTCATATCTAGGAGTGGATCTTTGGAAGTGTGCTTTCATGTTGTGCTTCATAGACTAAGATTTTGATTGATATTCCGTATAAATTTTGGAGATAGTTTACCGGTACAAAACGTCAAGAATGGTATATTTGTGGTTGTTGGGACGTAAATGCATTGAGAAGAACTGGATTTGTCAAGGAACCTTCATTAGAAGAGTATTGATAATTTCTAGACAATGAATCTATTTCTTGATTTGAAGTACTCTATTTATTGTGGACTGCATGTCTAGATACAAATTTTTTTTGGCTTGGAGGATATTTGAGTAACTGGTGGATTTGAGTGGCATATGACATTACATATCAATTGTTGGTGGACCTGGCTATCGTAAAATGGAACTAATGTGTATGAAGTTTGGTGAATCTAGAAAAGATGCAAATTTATTAGAGGATCAACGGCCTTCTTGATTTATAGGTTTCTTGTGGTGGTATAGTCTTACGACAATGATCAATGATCTTGGTGAATTTTTACTTATGGTGGCACCAAGAATTGTATGAGGACTATTGGATAAATTTGGTTGGATGGAACATCATGGAAAAATAGTGGGAGATGAAGAGAGTCATTTATTTATAAGGTTTGGTTTTGATGGGTCTAGTAAGATGATTGCATTGATACCTAATGTAAGTTAGGGCATGATTAGCTTCATATTTTTATCAAGCGGTGAGGTGTTGATATTATATTTATGGTAATGATTGGATGTCATATAAGTTCAGAAGTAATAGTGGAATATATGGATTGATGTTTTGTATGAATTTTGGAGATAGGTTAATATCGACGTGAATGTCAAGAATGGTTTAGTTGTAGTTATTTGTACGTGGATGCAATGAGAAGAGCTGGATATTTCAAGTAAACTTGATTAGATGAGTATGAGTGGTGTCTTGATGTGTCATGATCTGGAAATTTCATAAAACCATCATGAGCCGTTACATGGATTTGAACTTTTTTTTGCATGATTTTCATGTTTTTGAGTATCAAAAATGTTGTTACTCTTATTGGTGAGTATCTTCACATTGCTGGATTAATTTGATCATTTCGTAAGAACCTAGTTTTTGAACGTTCTCCTTGTTTTCTCGTCCTATTTAGGGTTGGATCTTTAGAAGTGTGCTTTCATGTTGTGTTTCATAAAATAAGATATGGATTAACGTTTCATGCAAATTTTGGATATAGGTTAACCTATATGGAAATTGAGGTATGGTTTATTTGTGGTTGTTGCTACGTGGATGCAATGAAAAGAGTTGAAATTTTCAAGTAACTTGATTTGATGATTATTCTTGATGTCTTGATAATGTCTCGCCTTTTCCCCATGATTTAGGAATCTCAAAATGACCTTCACGAGACCTTGCATGGATTTAAATTTCTGTTCTTTGCATGATTTTCATGTTTTTAGGTATCAAAAATGATGTAGCTTGTATTGGTGATATCTTCACATCGTTGGATTGATCATTTATTTGATTTTGAAACAAGTGATCTATATTTCTAATTGTGGATTTTGCTTGCTCTAATAGTTTTTAGTTGATTTCTTTTGGTGTTGGTCTAATTGGTCATTTCATAACAACTTTACTTTTTGAAACATTCCTCTTCTGTTTTCCTTCTAGGGAGTGGATATTTGGACGTGTGCTTCCATTTTGTGTTTCATAGAGTAAGATGATTTCGAAACTGTGTAGCTCGTATTGGTGATATCTTCACATTGTTGAATTGATCCTTTATTTGATTTAAAAAAATGGGTGATCTATATTTTGTAATTATGGAGTTTGCTTTCTAACAAAGTTTTTGGTTGCGTTTTGGTGTTGGTCTAATTGGTCATTTCGTAATAACTTGGCTTTTTGAAACATTCCCCTTGTGTTTTCCTTTTGGGGAGTTGATATTTGTACGTGTGCTTTATTTTTGTGTTTCATAGAGTAAGATGATTTTGAAGTCAATAATCTATATTTGCTAATTATGGAGTTTGCTACGATCTTAGTTTTTAGTTGACTTTACTGGAGTTGGAGTAATTGGTTATTTTGTAACAACTGGTTTTTTTTCAAACTTTCGCTTTCTTTTCTCCTCCTGTTGAGAAGTGGATCGTTTTTAGTTGACTTTACTGGAGTTGGAGTAATTGGTTATTTTGTAACAACTTTTTTTTTTCAAACTTTCGCTTTATTTTCTCCTCCTGTTGAGAAGTGGATCTTTCGAGGTGTGGTTTCATTTTGCATCTCATAGAGTAAAATATTGATGTTTCATATAAGTTTTGGAGATTGGTTAACCATACGAAAAAGTCAAGAAATAGGTTTATTTTTTGTTGTTAATACGTGGAGGCAATACAAAGAGATGGTTTTTTCAAGTATCTTGATTAGATGAGTACGAATGGTATCTTTACAATTTGTCGCTCTTTCGGCATGATTTGGGAATTAAAAAGAAAACATCACGACGTCTTACAAGGATTTGAATTTCCGTTTTTGCATTGATTTTCAGGTTTTTAAGTTTTAAAAATGGTGTAGCTCCTATTGTTGAATATCTTCAATATGTTGGATCAATCACTTATTTGGTTTTGATATTAATGATCACTATTTGGTAGTTATAGAGTCAGCTTAGTATTGCAATTCTTGGTGGACGTTCTTGGAGCTAGTCTAATTTATTATTTCGTAAACAACTTGGTTTTTGGAAACCTTCTCATTGCTTTCTCCTCATATCTAGGAGTGGATCTTTGGAAGTGTGCTTTCATGTTGTGCTTCATAGACTAAGATTTTGATTGATATTCCGTATAAATTTTGGAGATAGTTTACCAGTACAAAACGTCAAGAATGGTATATTTGTGGTTGTTGGGACGTAAATGCATTGAGAAGAACTGGATTTGTCAAGGAACCTTCATTAGAAGAGTATTGATAATTTCTAGACAATGAATCTATTTCTTGATTTGAAGTACTCTATTTATTGCGGACTGCATGTCTAGATACAATTTTTTTTTGGCTTGGAGGATATTTGAGTAACTGGTGGATTTGAGTGGCATATGACATTACATATCAATTGTTGGTGGACCTGGCTATCGTAAAATGGAACTAATGTGTATGAAGTTTGGTGAATCTAGAAAAGATGCAAATTTATTAGAGGATCAACGGCCTTCTTGATTTATAGGTTTCCTGTGGTGGTATAGTCTTACGACAATGATCAATGATCTTGGTGAATTTTTACTTATGGTTGCACCAAGAATTGTATGAGGACTATTGGATAAATTTGGTTGGATGGAACATCATGGAAAAATAGTGGGAGATTAAGAGAGTCATTTATTTATAAGGTTTGGTTTTGATGGGTCTAGTAAGATGATTGCATTGATACCTAATGTAAGTTAGGGCATGATTAGCTTCATATTTTTATCAAGCGGTGAGGTGTTGATATTATATTTATGGTAATGATTGGATGTCATATAAGTTCAGAAGTAATAGTGGAATATATGGATTGATGTTTTGTATGAATTTTGGAGATAGGTTAATATCGACGTGAATGTCAAGAGTGGTTTAGTTGTAGTTATTTGTACGTGGATGCAATGAGAAGAGCTGGATATTTCAAGTAAACTTGATTAGATGAGTATGAGTGGTGTCTTGATGATGTGTCATGATCTGGAAATTTCATAAAACCATCATGAGCCGTTACATGGATTTGAACTTTTTTTTTGCATGATTTTCATGTTTTTGAGTATAAAAAATGTTGTTACTCTTATTGGTGAGTATCTTCACATTGCTGGATTAATTTGATCATTTCGTAAGAACCTAGTTTTTGAACGTTCTCCTTGTTTTCTCGTCCTATTTAGGGTTGGATCTTTAGAAGTGTGCTTTCATGTTGTGTTTCATAAAATAAGATATGGATTAACGTTTCATGCAAATTTTGGATATAGGTTAACCTATATGGAAATTGAGGTATGGTTTATTTGTGGTTGTTGCTACGTGGATGCAATGAAAAGAGTTGAAATTTTCAAGTAACTTGATTTGATGATTATTCTTGATGTCTTGATAATGTCTCGTCTTTTCCCCATGATTTAGGAATCTCAAAATGACCTTCACGAGACCTTGCATGGATTTAAATTTCCGTTCTTTGCATGATTTTCATGTTTTTAGGTATCAAAAATGATGTAGCTTGTATTGGTGATATCTTCACATCGTTGGATTGATCATTTATTTGATTTTGAAACAAGTGATCTATATTTCTAATTGTGGATTTTGCTTGCTCTAATAGTTTTTAGTTGATTTCTTTTGGTGTTGGTCTAATTGGTCATTTCATAACAACTTCACTTTTTGAAACATTCCCCTTCTGTTTTCCTTCTAGGGAGTGGATATTTGGACGTGTGCATCCATTTTGTGTTTCATAGAATGAGATGATTTCGAAACTGTGTAGCTCGTATTGGTGATATCTTCACATTGTTGAATTGATCCTTTATTTGATTTAAAAAAAATGAGTGATCTATATTTTGTAATTATGGAGTTTGCTTTCTAACATAGTTTTTGGTTGCTTTTTGGTGTTGGTCTAATTGGTCATTTCGTAATAACTTGGCTTTTTGAAACATTCCCCTTGTGTTTTCCTTTTGGGGAGTTGATATTTGTACGTGTGCTTTATTTTTGTGTTTCATAGAGTAAGATGATTTTGAAGTCAATAATCTATATTTGCTAATTATGGAGTTTGCTACGATCTTAGTTTTTAGTTGACTTTACTGGAGTTGGAGTAATTGGTTATTTTGTAACAACTTGTTTTTTTTCAAACTTTCGCTTTCTTTTCTCCTCCTGTTGAGAAGTGGATCTTTCGAGGTGTGGTTTCATTTTGCATCTCATAGAGTAAAATATTGATGTTTCATATAAGTTTTGGAGATAGTTTAACCATACGAAAAAGTCAAGAAATAGGTTTATTTTTTGTTGTTAATACGTGGAGGCAATACAAAGAGATGGTTTTTTCAAGTATCTTGATTAGATGAGTACGAATGGTATCTTTACAATTTGTCGCTCTTTCGGCATGATTTGGGAATTAAAAAGAAAACATCACGACGTCTTACATGGATTTGAATTTCCGTTTTTGCATTGATTTTCAGGTTTTTAAGTTTTAAAAATGGTGTAGCTCCTATTGTTGAATATCTTCAATATGTTGGATCAATCACTTATTTGGTTTTGATATTAATGATCACTATTTGGTAGTTATAGAGTCAGCTTAGTATTGCAATTCTTGGTGGACGTTCTTGGAGCTAGTCTAATTTAATATTTCGTAAACAACTTGGTTTTTGGAAACCTTCTCATTGCTTTCTCCTCATATCTAGGAGTGGGTCTTTGGAAGTGTGCTTTCATGTTGTGCTTCATAGACTAAGATTTTGATTGATATTCCGTATAAATTTTGGAGATAGTTTACCAGTACAAAACGTCAAGAATGGTATATTTGTGGTTGTTGGGACGTAAATGCATTGAGAAGAACTGGATTTGTCAAGGAACCTTCATTAGAAGAGTATTGATAATTTCTAGACAATGAATCTATTTCTTGATTTGAAGTACTCTATTTATTGCGGACTGCATGTCTAGATACAATTTTTTTTTGGCTTGGAGGATATTTGAGTAACTGGTGGATTTGAGTGGCATATGACATTACATATCAATTGTTGGTGGACCTGGCTATCGTAAAATGGAACTAATGTGTATGAAGTTTGGTGAATCTAGAAAAGATGCAAATTTATTAGAGGATCAACGGCCTTCTTGATTTATAGGTTTCTTGTGGTGGTATAGTCTTACGACAATGATCAATGATCTTGGTGAATTTTTACTTATGGTGGCACCAAGAATTGTATGAGGACTATTGGATAAATTTGGTTGGATGGAACATCATGGAAAAATAGTGGGAGATTTAGAGAGTCATTTATTTATAAGGTTTGGTTTTGATGGGTCTAGTAAGATGATTGCATTGATACCTAATGTAAGTTAGGGCATGATTAGCTTCATATTTTTATCAAGCGGTGAGGTGTTGATATTATATTTATGGTAATGATTGGATGTCATATAAGTTCAGAAGTAATAGTGGAATATATGGATTGATGTTTTGTATGAATTTTGGAGATAGGTTAATATCGACGTGAATGTCAAGAATGGTTTAGTTGTAGTTATTTGTACGTGGATGCAATGAGAAGAGCTGGATATTTCAAGTAAACTTGATTAGATGAGTATGAGTGGTGTCTTGATGATGTGTCATGATCTGGAAATTTCATAAAACCATCATGAGCCGTTACATGGATTTGAACTTTTTTTTGCATGATTTTCATGTTTTTGAGTATCAAAAATGTTGTTACTCTTATTGGTGAGTATCTTCACATTGCTGGATTAATTTGATCATTTCGTAAGAACCTAGTTTTTGAACGTTCTCCTTGTTTTCTCGTCCTATTTAGGGTTGGATCTTTAGAAGTGGGCTTTCATGTTGTGTTTCATAAAATAAGATATGGATTAACGTTTCATGCAAATTTTGGATATAGGTTAACCTATATGGAAATTGAGGTATGGTTTATTTGTGGTTGTTGCTACGTGGATGCAATGAAAAGAGTTGAAATTTTCAAGTAACTTGATTTGATGATTATTCTTGATGTCTTGATAATGTCTCGCCTTTTCCCCATGATTTAGGAATCTCAAAATGACCTTCACGAGACCTTGCATGGATTTAAATTTCTGTTCTTTGCATGATTTTCATGTTTTTAGGTATAAAAAATGATGTAGCTTGTATTGGTGATATCTTCACATCGTTGGATTGATCATTTATTTGATTTTGAAACAAGTGATCTATATTTCTAATTGTGGATTTTGCTTGCTCTAATAGTTTTTAGTTGATTTCTTTTGGTGTTGGTCTAATTGGTCATTTCATAACAACTTTACTTTTTGAAACATTCCCCTTCTGTTTTCCTTCTAGGGAGTGGATATTTGGACGTGTGCTTCCATTTTGTGTTTCATAGAGTAAGATGATTTCGAAACTGTGTAGCTCGTATTGGTGATATCTTCACATTGTTGAATTGATCCTTTATTTGATTTAAAAAAATGAGTAATCTATATTTTGTAATTATGGAGTTTGCTTTCTAACATAGTTTTTGGTTGCTTTTTGGTGTTGGTCTAATTGGTCATTTCGTAATAACTTGGCTTTTTGAAACATTCCCCTTGTGTTTTCCTTTTGGGGAGTTGATATTTGTACGTGTGCTTTATTTTTGTGTTTCATAGAGTAAGATGATTTTGAAGTCAATAATCTATATTTGCTAATTATGGAGTTTGCTACGATCTTAGTTTTTAGTTGACTTTACTGGAGTTGGAGTAATTGGTTATTTTGTAACAACTGGTTTTTTTTCAAACTTTCGCTTTCTTTTCTCCTCCTGTTGAGAAGTGGATCGTTTTTAGTTGACTTTACTGGAGTTGGAGTAATTGGTTATTTTGTAACAACTTGTTTTTTTTCAAACTTTCGCTTTCTTTTCTCCTCCTGTTGAGAAGTGGATCTTTCGAGGTGTGGTTTCATTTTGCATCTCATAGAGTAAAATATTGATGTTTCATATAAGTTTTGGAGATAGGTTAACCATACGAAAAAGTCAAGAAATAGGTTTATTTTTTGTTGTTAATACGTGGAGGCAATACAAAGAGATGGTTTTTTCAAGTATCTTGATTAGATGAGTACGAATGGTATCTTTACAATTTGTCGCTCTTTCGGCATGATTTGGGAATTAAAAAGAAAACATCACGACGTCTTACATGGATTTGAATTTCCGTTTTTGCATTGATTTTCAGGTTTTTAAGTTTTAAAAATGGTGTAGCTCCTATTGTTGAATATCTTCAATATGTTGGATCAATCACTTATTTGGTTTTGATATTAATGATCACTATTTGGTAGTTATAGAGTCAGCTTAGTATTGCAATTCTTGGTGGACGTTCTTGGAGCTAGTCTAATTTATTATTTCGTAAACAACTTGGTTTTTGGAAACCTTCTCATTGCTTTCTCCTCATATCTAGGAGTGGATCTTTGGAAGTGTGCTTTCATGTTGTGCTTCATAGACTAAGATTTTGATTGATATTCCGTATAAATTTTGGAGATAGTTTACCGGTACAAAACGTCAAGAATGGTATATTTGTGGTTGTTGGGACGTAAATGCATTGAGAAGAACTGGATTTGTCAAGGAACCTTCATTAGAAGAGTATTGATAATTTCTAGACAATGAATCTATTTCTTGATTTGAAGTACTCTATTTATTGCGGACTGCATGTCTAGATACAATTTTTTTTTGGCTTGGAGGATATTTGAGTAACTGGTGGATTTGAGTGGCATATGACATTACATATCAATTGTTGGTGGACCTGGCTATCGTAAAATGGAACTAATGTGTATGAAGTTTGGTGAATCTAGAAAAGATGCAAATTTATTAGAGGATCAACGGCCTTCTTGATTTATAGGTTTCTTGTGGTGGTATAGTCTTACGACAATGATCAATGATCTTGGTGAATTTTTACTTATGGTGGCACCAAGAATTGTATGAGGACTATTGGATAAATTTGGTTGGATGGAACATCATGGAAAAATAGTGGGAGATTAAGAGAGTCATTTATTTATAAGGTTTGGTTTTGATGGGTCTAGTAAGATGATTGCATTGATACCTAATGTAAGTTAGGGCATGATTAGCTTCATATTTTTATCAAGCGGTGAGGTGTTGATATTATATTTATGGTAATGATTGGATGTCATATAAGTTCAGAAGTAATAGTGGAATATATGGATTGATGTTTTGTATGAATTTTGGAGATAGGTTAATATCGACGTGAATGTCAAGAATGGTTTAGTTGTAGTTATTTGTACGTGGATGCAATGAGAAGAGCTGGATATTTCAAGTAAACTTGATTAGATGAGTATGAGTGGTGTCTTGATGATGTGTCATGATCTGGAAATTTCATAAAACCATCATGAGCCGTTACATGGATTTGAACATTTTTTTGCATGATTTTCATGTTTTTGAGTATCAAAAATGTTGTTACTCTTATTGGTGAGTATCTTCACATTGCTGGATTAATTTGATCATTTCGTAAGAACCTAGTTTTTGAACGTTCTCCTTGTTTTCTCGTCCTATTTAGGGTTGGATCTTTAGAAGTGTGCTTTCATGTTGTGTTTCATAAAATAAGATATGGATTAACGTTTCATGCAAATTTTGGATATAGGTTAACCTATATGGAAATTGAGGTATGGTTTATTTGTGGTTGTTGCTACGTGGATGCAATGAAAAGAGTTGAAATTTTCAAGTAACTTGATTTGATGATTATTCTTGATGTCTTGATAATGTCTCGCCTTTTCCCCATGATTTAGGAATCTCAAAATGACCTTCACGAGACCTTGCATGGATTTAAATTTCTGTTCTTTGCATGATTTTCATGTTTTTAGGTATCAAAAATGATGTAGCTTGTATTGGTGATATCTTCACATCGTTGGATTGATCATTTATTTGATTTTGAAACAAGTGATCTATATTTCTAATTGTGGATTTTGCTTGCTCTAATAGTTTTTAGTTGATTTCTTTTGGTGTTGGTCTAATTGGTCATTTCATAACAACTTTACTTTTTGAAACATTCCCCTTCTGTTTTCCTTCTAGGGAGTGGATATTTGGACGTGTGCTTCCATTTTGTGTTTCATAGAGTAAGATGATTTCGAAACTGTGTAGCTCGTATTGGTGATATCTTCACATTGTTGAATTGATCCTTTATTTGATTTAAAAAAATGAGTGATCTATATTTTGTAATTATGGAGTTTGCTTTCTAACATAGTTTTTGGTTGCTTTTTGGTGTTGGTCTAATTGGTCATTTCGTAATAACTTGGCTTTTTGAAACATTCCCCTTGTGTTTTCCTTTTGGGAAGTTGATATTTGTACGTGTGCTTTATTTTTGTGTTTCATAGAGTAAGATGATTTTGAAGTCAATAATCTATATTTGCTAATTATGGAGTTTGCTACGATCTTAGTTTTTAGTTGACTTTACTGGAGTTGGAGTAATTGGTTATTTTGTAACAACTTGTTTTTTTTTCAAACTTTCGCTTTCTTTTCCCCTCCTGTTGAGAAGTGGATCGTTTTTAGTTGACTTTACTGGAGTTGGAGTAATTGGTTATTTTGTAACAACTTGTTTTCTTTCAAACTTTCGCTTTCTTTTCTCCTCCTGTTGAGAAGTGGATCTTTCGAGGTGTGGTTTCATTTTGCATCTCATAGAGTAAAATATTGATGTTTCATATAAGTTTTGGAGATAGGTTAACCATACGAAAAAGTCAAGAAATAGGTTTATTTTTTGTTGTTAATACGTGGAGGCAATACAAAGAGATGGTTTTTTCAAGTATCTTGATTAGATGAGTACGAATGGTATCTTTACAATTTGTCGCTCTTTCGGCATGATTTGGGAATTAAAAAGAAAACATCACGACGTCTTACATGGATTTGAATTTCCGTTTTTGCATTGATTTTCAGGTTTTTAAGTTTTAAAAATGGTGTAGCTCCTATTGTTGAATATCTTCAATATGTTGGATCAATCACTTATTTGGTTTTGATATTAATGATCACTATTTGGTAGTTATAGAGTCAGCTTAGTATTGCAATTCTTGGTGGACGTTCTTGGAGCTAGTCTAATTTATTATTTCGTAAACAACTTGGTTTTTGGAAACCTTCTCATTGCTTTCTCCTCATATCTAGGAGTGGATCTTTGGAAGTGTGCTTTCATGTTGTGCTTCATAGACTAAGATTTTGATTGATATTCCGTATAAATTTTGGAGATAGTTTACCGGTACAAAACGTCAAGAATGGTATATTTGTGGTTGTTGGGACGTAAATGCATTGAGAAGAACTGGATTTGTCAAGGAACCTTCATTAGAAGAGTATTGATAATTTCTAGACAATGAATCTATTTCTTGATTTGAAGTACTCTATTTATTGCGGACTGCATGTCTAGATACAATTTTTTTTTGGCTTGGAGGATATTTGAGTAACTGGTGGATTTGAGTGGCATATGACATTACATATCAATTGTTGGTGGACCTGGCTATCGTAAAATGGAACTAATGTGTATGAAGTTTGGTGAATCTAGAAAAGATGCAAATTTATTAGAGGATCAACGGCCTTCTTGATTTATAGGTTTCTTGTGGTGGTATAGTCTTACGACAATGATCAATGATCTTGGTGAATTTTTACTTATGGTGGCACCAAGAATTGTATGAGGACTATTGGATAAATTTGGTTGGATGGAACATCATGGAAAAATAGTGGGAGATTAAGAGAGTCATTTATTTATAAGGTTTGGTTTTGATGGGTCTAGTAAGATGATTGCATTGATACCTAATGTAAGTTAGGGCATGATTAGCTTCATATTTTTATCAAGCGGTGAGGTGTTGATATTATATTTATGGTAATGATTGGATGTCATATAAGTTCAGAAGTAATAGTGGAATATATGGATTGATGTTTTGTATGAATTTTGGAGATAGGTTAATATCGACGTGAATGTCAAGAATGGTTTAGTTGTAGTTATTTGTACGTGGATGCAATGAGAAGAGCTGGATATTTCAAGTAAACTTGATTAGATGAGTATGAGTGGTGTCTTGATGATGTGTCATGATCTGGAAATTTCATAAAACCATCATGAGACATTACATGGATTTGAACATTTTTTTGCATGATTTTCATGTTTTTGAGTATCAAAAATGTTGTTACTCTTATTGGTGAGTATCTTCACATTGCTGGATTAATTTGATCATTTCGTAAGAACCTAGTTTTTGAACGTTCTCCTTGTTTTCTCGTCCTATTTAGGGTTGGATCTTTAGAAGTGTGCTTTCATGTTGTGTTTCATAAAATAAGATATGGATTAACGTTTCATGCAAATTTTGGATATAGGTTAACCTATATGGAAATTGAGGTATGGTTTATTTGTGGTTGTTGCTACGTGGATGCAATGAAAAGAGTTGAAATTTTCAAGTAACTTGATTTGATGATTATTCTTGATGTCTTGATAATGTCTCGCCTTTTCCCCATGATTTAGGAATCGCAAAATGACCTTCACGAGACCTTGCATGGATTTAAATTTCTGTTCTTTGCATGATTTTCATGTTTTTAGGTATCAAAAATGATGTAGCTTGTATTGGTGATATCTTCACATCGTTGGATTGATCATTTATTTGATTTTGAAACAAGTGATCTATATTTCTAATTGTGGATTTTGCTTGCTCTAATAGTTTTTAGTTGATTTCTTTTGGTGTTGGTCTAATTGGTCATTTCATAACAACTTTACTTTTTGAAACATTCCCCTTCTGTTTTCCTTCTAGGGAGTGGATATTTGGACGTGTGCTTCCATTTTGTGTTTCATAGAGTAAGATGATTTTGAAACTGTGTAGTCTTGATTTATAGGTTTCTTGTGGTGGTATAGTCTTACGACAATGATCAATGATCTTAGTGAATTTTTACTTATGGTGGCACCAAGAATTGTATGAGGACTATTGGATAAATTTGGTTGGATGGACCATCATGGAAAAATAGAGGGAGATTAAGAGATTCATTTATTTATAAGGTTTGGTTTACTTATGGTGGCACCAAGAATTGTATAAGGACTATTGGATAAATTTGGTTGGATGGACCATCATGGAAAATAGTGGGAGATTAAGAGAGTCATTTATTTATAAGGTTTCGTTTTGATGGGCTAGTAAGATTATTGCATCGATACCTAACCTAAGGTAGGGCATGATTAGCTTCATATTTTTATCAAGAGGTGAGGTTTTGATCTTATATGTTTGATAATGATTGGATGTCATAGAAGTTCAGAAGTACTAGTGGAATATATGGATTGATGTTTCGTATGAATTTTGGAGATAGGTTAAGATCGATATGAATGTCAAGAATGATTTAGTTGTTGTTATTTGTACATAGATGCAATGAGAAGAGCTGGATTTTTCAAGTAAACTTGATAAGGTGGGTGGTGTCTTGATCATGTGTCATGATGGAATTTCATAAAACCGTCATGAGACGTTACATGCATTTGTATTTCTGTTTTTTTTGCATGATTTTCATGTTTTTAGCTTAAAAAATGTTGTTACTCTTATTGATGAGTATCTTCAGATTGCTAGATTAATTTGATCATTTCGTAAGAACCTAGTTTTTTGAACGTTCTCCTTGTTTTCTCGTCCTATTGAGGGGTTGATCTTTGGAGGTGTGCTTTCATGTTGTGTTTCATAGAATAAGATAAGGATTGGTGTTTCGTGTAAATTTTGGATATAGGTTGACATATATAGAAAGTGAAGTATGGTTTATTTGTGATTATTGCTACGTGGATGCAATGAAAAGTGTTGAACTTTTCAAGAAACTTGGTTTGATGATTATTCTTGATGTCTTGATAATGTCCGGCGTTTCCCTATGATTTAGGAATTTCCAAATGACCTCTGCGAGGCCTTGCATGGATTTGAATTTCTGTTCTTTGCATGATTTTCATGTTTTTAAGTATAAAAAATGGTGTAGCTTGAATTGGTGATATCTTCACATCATTGGATTGATTCTTTATCTGATTTTGAAATGAGTGGTCTATATTTTGTAATTGTGGAGTTTGCTTGCTCTCATAGTTTTTAGTTGAAGTTTTTTTGGTTTTGGTCTAATTGGTCATTTCATAACAACTTTGTTTTTTGAAACATTCCCCTTGTGTTTTCCTTTTGGGGAGTGGATATTTGGACATGTTCTTCCATTTGTGTTTCATAGAGTAAGATGATTTTGAAATGGTGTAGCCTGTATTGGTGATATCTTCACATAGTTGGATTGATCATTTATTTGATTTAAAAAACGAGTGATCTATATTTTGTTATTGTGGAGTTTGCTTTCTAACATAGTTTTTAGTTGCTTTTTTGGTGTTGGTCTAATTGGTTATTTCGTAATAACTTGGCGTTTTGAAACATCCCCTTGTGTTTTCCTTTGGGGAGTTGATATTTTTACGTGTGCTTCTTTTGTGTTTCATAGAGTAAGATGATTTTGAAATCAACAATCTATATTTGCTAATTGTGGGGTTTGCTACGATCTTCGTTTTTAGTTGACTTTATTGGAGTTGTACTAATTGATTATTTTGTAACAACTTATTTTGTTTGAAACCTTCACTTTATTTTCTCCTCCTATTGAGAAGAGGAGAGGTGTGCTTTCATTTGCATCCCATAGAGTAAAATATTGATTGATGTTTCATATAAATTTTGGAGATAGGTTAACCATACGAAAAAGTCAAGAAATAGATTTATTTGTGGTTGTTAATATTTGGAGGCAATGCAAAGAGATGGTTTATTCAAGTATCTTGATTAGATGAGTATGATTGGTATGTTTACCATTTGTCGCTTTTTCAGCATGATTTGGGAATTGAAAAAAAACATCACGATGGCTTACATGGATTTGAATTTTCTTTCTTGCATTGATTTTCAGGTTTTTAAGTTTTAAAAATGGTGTAGCTCTTATTGTTGAATATCTTCAATATGTTGGATCGATCCGTTATTTGGTTTTGCATTTAATGATCGCTATTTTGTAGTTATGGAGTAAACTTAGTATCGTAAATCTTGGAGCTAGTCTAATTTATTATTTCGCAACAACTTGGTTTTTGGAAACCTTCTCATTGCTTTCTCCTCATATCGAGGAGTGGATCTTTGGAAGTGGGCTTTCATGTTGTATTTCATAGACTAAGATATTGGTTGATGTTTCGTATAAATTTTGGAGATAGTTTACTAATACAAAAAGTGAGTAATGGTATATTTGTGGTTGTTGGGACGTGAATACAATGAGAAGAACTGGATTTATCAAGGAACCTTGATTAGAAGAGTATTGATAATGTTAGACAATAAGTTTATTTCTTGATTTGAAGTGCTCTATTTATTGCGGATTGCATGTCTAGATACAATTTTTTTTGTCTTGGAGGATATTTGAGTAACTGGTGGATTTGATTGACATATGATACTACATATTCAACATCTAAATTTTGGTTTATCCTTCTACAGGAATGCTGACACAGTTTCCTACTGGAGCTGTGAGATTGAAGGTGCCATTTTCAATACAACCGTGGACAAGTTCTGAGAGTAACATTGGAAACCTTTTGATGGTACCTCCTGATGTGGTTCTTTAACATATTTTTTTTGCTCTGCATACTCTCGCACTCATTCACCCACAAACTCAAATCCAAACAATGGTAAACGGAAGATCCATAATTTGAAAAGTTTTGCTGCTTTGTGTAGACCAAGGACACATTTGTGAAGTGTATAAAGATTAGCAACTTATGTCATTGTTTTTTCCTCTAGAAAGGTTTTTATTCTGCTACTACTACGTAGGCTTCTTTGACGATTATATATCTTCTGCATCTGCATGTGTGTCCTACATTTGTCTACAGATTCTCTGAAATGATGAAGTATCACATTCAAGACCTCTTCTTTTCCAAGAAAACATGCTAGAATGTATTCATATTTAACTGAAGCTTCTGTTTATGAAATTCAGGTGTGGAAGTTCTTTCTTACCTTTGCGGATGTTCTCGAGCTTCAATCATTCACACTTGATGAGTTTGTGCAATCTCTTCATGATTATGTAAGTTATTTGCCCAATCTATGATGTTAAACTGGAGACTTTGTACTGTTTACTCTCAATGCTGAGAGACCTTGTACCTGCTATATATGATGCTGGTTATATATGTATAATCTCTTGAAATAATTAGATCATATCCGAGACGTTTCCATCAATTTGTTCTTCAAATGCTGCAATTGTCAGTTTACAGTGTGATAGCCACTACTCTGTACTTTAGGTCCTGTGCTTGGTTGTCTCTGCTTCATCAGCTTTTATATCCAATTTATTCATACTGAAGTATGCTAAGGAGTGAAAACTGAACTAGCATTTGGCTGTTGGATCAGGACTAAGTTATCTGATTTTTTGTTTCTGTGTCTTTATGAAATATATAACAGCAGTATACTGTAGCATGGCTGAATGTAAGTGTTCGCTGGTATTCATTTGGCAGGATTCAAGGTTGTTGGGGGAGTTGCATGTTGCTCTTCTAAAATCCATCATAAAAGATATCGAGGATGTTGCCCGAACTTCTTCAGTTTTTTCAGGGGTGAATCAGAGCAGTTCAGCTAGTCCTGGAGGTGGACATCCACAAATTGTTGAAGGGGTGTGTGCATATCCCTCTTTTTAATACAGATTTGTTCTGTTCAAAAAAAGATTATTTACAATAATTTAACATACCTGATTTCTTTATTGTTAGGCATATGCTTGGGGGTTCAACATACTTATCTGGCAGCGCCACTTGACTTATCTTACATGGCCTGAAATATTGCGCCAATTTGGTTTATCTGCTGGTTTTGGGCCTAAATTGAAGAAAAGGAACACTGAAGATGTATACCATAATGATAATGAGGTATTGACCAAGTTTCCAATATATGTAAGGCTAATTTTAGTTTAAAGTAGTATGACCAGTGTAAGAAAAAGTCTATGACCCAATTGGCTGCGCCTGGAAATCTCTTCGAGGATCTGGGCTATTTTTACCCGCTTCTCGGCGCTCGCCGTTTCAAGGTGAAGATCCTCGTAAATTGATTCCAATAGGGTTTCGGGCAGCTTACGATTTCGACAGGATCTCAGAACAGTTTTAATTCTGTTCCTTAATAAAGAAATGGATGGTACTTCAGGTTGCTCCCCATTTATGGGCGGCTCTGACCGAAACCCATCTTTGCCATCGGCGTCTTGACGTCTCACTTTGTTTTTTCGAGGATCCTCATCTCCCAGCGTAGCGGAAGCACTCGACGAGGCCTCTACGACAGCATGGGCTCGGCCCCGTTTCTGGTCGGATGAGTCCATAAAGAAAATCAATACAAAAGTAAACATGAACAGTATGGGCGTGAGTCTACTCCAACCCCTTGAACTATAAAACCGTCTAAGTAAAACCCCCTGTACTTATTAAAATTGTCTACCTATAACCTCCTAAAGTGGTTTTAGTTCAATCGTTGGGAGTAAACAGACCTCATATTATAATCATGTGCAATCCTTAGCTTTGTGAAGAGGCTTAATTATCTTAGATGATCAACGGCAGTGTTTATGCTGTTCATGCTAATTCAAAAATTAGATTGCATATTTGCATTCCTTTAGCTTTTGTAAACCTACAGTTGTGCTCAGTTCATGACAGGAAAAGAATGCATATACTTCAGAACCCTGATCAAATTAATGTGAAATATTTTGACAGGGCCATAATAGTGAGGATGTTATTTCCACTCTGCGAAATGGTTCAGCAGCTGTGAAATCTGCTGCTTTGATGAAAGAAAGAGGGTACACTAATCGGCGCAAGTCTCGGCACCGCCTGACGCCTGGAACGGTAAAGTTTGCTGCTTTCCATGTACTATCACTTGAAGGGAGTGAAGGTCTTTCGATACTGGAAGTTGCAGAAAAAATTCAGGTACATCCACATCCCAGTTTTTCTGCAAAACTAACCCTGGCCTGCCATTGTTTTCTTATGTGACCTTGATTTGATTATCAATCTCTTCAGAATTCTGGACTGAGAGATCTTACAACAAGCAAGACACCTGAGGCATCCATATCTGCTGCATTGTCAAGGGATACCAAACTTTTTGAAAGAACTGCACCCTCGACATATTGCGTTAAAACTCCTTATAGAAAAGACCCAGCTGATTCTGAAGCTGTGTTCTCAGCAGCACGCGAAAAAATAAGGGCGTTTCAGAATGCACTTTTAGAGTGTGAAGAAGTGGAAAATGATGTGGATGATGCTGAAAGGGGGGATGATGATTCTGAATGTGATGAGGCCGATGATGATCCTGATGGCGATGAAGTGAATATAGAGGAAAAAGATGTCAATGCTTCAGTAGTTAGGGCGAAAAATGGTGACATACCAACTGCAGCTGGTGTCACAAATGATAAAGTACAGAGTGTGGTTAACACCTCAACGCCACCAAGTCCTCACAGTAAATCTCCAAGTGGCTCATTGCCTGCATTGGATAAGTCCACTGCAGTGAGTACTTCAAGGGATACACCTATTGGAGCTTCACAAGACACAGAGATTGATGAAAGTAACCAAGGTGAATCCTGGGTTCAGGGGCTAGCTGAAGGTGACTACTGTGATCTTAGCGTGGAGGAACGCCTCAATGCATTGGTTGCATTGATTGGTGTTGCCACTGAAGGAAATTCTATGCGCGCAGTCCTGGAGGTATTTATAATTTTATATTGCCTAATCTCTCTATCTTGTTATTTCGCCACTGAACAACATCTGAGCAAATGACTTTGCAGGAACGTCTTGAGGCAGCAAATGCTTTGAAAAAGCAAATGTGGGCAGAGTCACAACTTGATAAAAGACGTTCAAAGGAAGAGTTTGCTGGCAGAATGCAACGTGACTCTTGCGTGGGTTTGAAGGCTGATGCTGATCAAGAAAATAATGTTGGTGATTATACTCTTACTCCGGTACATAACCTCATCAAAGGGAACGGTGGAGAGGCCAGCTCAGTGAACAATGATTCGCTCGTCGACCAGCAAAGTCAGCTTAATGCTGGTAATATGGTTCATGAGGGGAATGGTGTAAGCAGGGAATCCAATACTAACCCAGTGAGCTTGTCTGTTCAGCAATATGCTTCATCTGAGAAAACACGATCGCAGTTGAAATTACTCATAGGTCACAAGGCAGAACAGCTTTATGCCTACAGATCATTACCCCTTGGACAATATCGGAGACGGAATCGGTATTGGCAGTTTTCTACTTCTCTATCATCCTATGACCCTGGGTCTGGAAGAATATTTTTTGAATCTAAAGATGGATACTGGAGGCTCATTGACTCGGCTGAGGTGGTTATTTTCTTCTCAACTCTTAAGTGCAATTCTATTGCCTAATATTTGTCAATAGAGGTTCACGATAATGCAATGAAGCTTGTGGATTTTGTCCTTTTAGCGTGTTAATTAATCGATCACTTAATGACTTGTGCAATTTAGTTTGTGGGAGCATGTTAAGTATGAACAAGTGACATTCAAATAGGAGAAAGAGAGTTAGTACCTCAAAGTTAGATGGATTTTGTCCATATCATTGCGTGGTGGGATGTGGGAGAGCAGTCTATAACGGCGTCTTTTTGAAAGAGAGACACTACTTAAAAAATTTAGCCCTGGAAATGTTTTCCTTCCCTTTTTGATACTTGGTGTAATTTTCTTCCCTAATATGACCTCGCCATTGGGATATTTGGTCAGTTTTTTCTGGGACCAAACTACCCCTCCGTGAGTCATTGTGCAACATTGGAAAAAAGAGCTGACCCAGTAATCTCGCCCCTGTCCAGGGAAACCCCTCCTCTGTCCCTGTCCAGCTCTAACGGCGGCGGCGGTGGCGTGGGCTATGGGTGAGCGTCACATGAGAATAAATGGATAGCGACGTACTGTGCGAGACATGCCTAGTTGTTAGGTCGTCTGTAGTCTTCTGGAGAGATAATTAGATTAGCATGTTATCTTCCAGGGAAAAGCTAGGGCATGTGGACGCCGCAGTAGATTTGCATGCAACCATGCTGGCTCGTAAGGCCAGACTAGCCCGGGAGCCAAGCTCAGCTGGTTATACATGTAAACAGAGCTGGAGGGCTATTAATTGAGATGGCCACATATATACAACATCCATGAAATATATATATGCACCCTATTATCTTGACTGGCATTTATGTAATGTGATTTTGATTAGGTGTGTACAAAATCCGGCTGAACACCGTAACCAAATGTATGGGTCTCATTTGGTCATTTAGCCACGACCAAATATGCCGCAGTACTGTTGCTTTTGTCTTGTAGAAAATTTTGGTCAAATAATAAACCAGGGAAAAAAGCGTCTTTTCATGTCCCTATTTAACACCGTTAGTGCTCAAAATGGACTAGGGTGTCATACTAGAAATGAAATTTAGACCAAGTGTTCAAATAGGGAAGAAAAACTTTTGCAGGGCCAAATAGGGAATCACATTTTTATAAGTAGTGTCAAATAATGAATTCTCTCTTTTTGAAAATCGTAATTATTCTTTGGGATGACATGAACCACCTATACTCAATCGAATGGCTTAGATATTAATTTCTGCTCTCCTGTTCTAATACTTCCCTTCCAAGAATTAGTGTGCACGTTTGGCCATTTTTGTGCTGGTGTACTAAGTTGGAGTTTTGCTGGTACCGGCTAAAGACTGAGTTTCCTGTGACCAGCTTGAAACGACAAATGGCAATTTGTAAATATTTCGATGGTTGATTACTTGCTGACTTCTTAGCGTTTGGACTGGTGCTGGAGCATATGCTGCCAGGCCTCTGACCTGCTAACAGCATCTGATCTATTGAAAAGTCAGTGTTTGATCTATTGGAGAAGTTGTTATTAATTTGAGTAATTAGCATTGCATATTTTTTTGTTATATAGCAAGTGGACATCAATTCTTTGATCTGATTAAGTACCGCGTCACTGTAAAGAGATTGTTGTCTTCTGCTATTATTATATATTTTTTCAGAGAACCAACTGCATTATCTCGTTTGTAAGGTATCTGCAGATTTTTTAACACAGGTATTTGCAGGATTATATTCATTATTTTAACATGATGCTTTACCATAAAATGCAGGCATTTGATGCTTTATTAGCTTCCCTTGATACTCGTGGCATCCGGGAGTCACATTTGCATTCAATGCTGCAAAGCATCGAGTCAACTTTTAAGAATGCTATAGGGGGGAAAAAGAGTGCTACTATAGAACACCCAGCTGGAAGGATTTTGAGAAATGGAAGTAGTGAAATCATAAGCCCAAATCATAGCAATGATTTTGGAAGTCCATGCAGCACCCTTTCAGGTGTGATGTCTGATACTGCTATGGCAAGCTCAGATTCTTTCAAGATAGAGCTTGGGCGTAATGATGAGGAGAAGGTTGCTATTTCAAAAAGGGCGTGCATGTTTCTGAAGTGGATGTGGAGGGAGTGCAGCAATCATCAATCTACGTGTGCCATGAAATATGGAAAGAAACGGTGCTCCGAGTTGGTACATTGTTGTGATTATTGTTACCAGATTTATTTAATTGAAGAAAAGCACTGTTCTTCTTGCCACAAGACACTCAAATCCATTCACAATTTATCGGAACACACATCACAGTGTGAGGAAAAGCGGAGAACAGATGCTAATTGGAAGATACAAATTGCAGATAAATCTGTTCCCATAAGACTGAGATTGCTGAAGCTGCTTTTAGCTACCATTGAGGTCGGTAACATGTTTTTGGCCATTGACCTTCTGTTCTATTCTACTTATTGCAAGTAGTTCTGTCATTTAGGTTGTTAGCATTTTTATGTCCCAGGCCTCAGTTCCAGCACAAGCTCTTCAACCATTTTGGACGGATGGATATAGAAAAGCATGGGGTGTAAAGTTGTTATCTACATCATCTTACGAGGAAGTCTTCCAGGTTCTCCATCCCTTACCTTTCTACATACTCAATGCACCAATTACTTTCTTTTGTTTCGTAGACATTGGTTGCCTTGAGTTGTACTTATTAGTGTATTAGCAATAGTACCAATCTAAGGCTAGACATCGGCGCACTCTGTGGCCTCTCCTGGCATTCACTCGTCAAAAAAGAACATGCCTGGAATTATTCACTCAATGACATGTGGTGCTTTTGTTCCCATTATGTATAGTTTAGGCAACGATTAGAGTCAACTAAGTCGCTGTAATAGTCAGATCGATACTGCTTTAAACCATGAGGAATCAATCACCGCCAAAATTACTTCAGTTTGCCATCACGAGTGTTGTAGCAGTTTTTACTTTGCCATGTTTTGATAGCCAGAACAACTTAATAGGAACATTCATACTCTATATTTGCCTACCTGAATTTTTCGGTGTCATGTTTTTTCAGATGTTAACTGTGCTGGAAGGTGCACTAAGAAGGGATTACTTGTCATCTAACTTCGAGACAACAGCTGAGTTGCTTAAGTCAAATACTCAAGATTCTGACGATCAGAATTCTATTGCACGTCCTGAATCTGTTGATGTACTTCCATGGGTACCCGACACTGCTGCTGCTGTTACTTTACGCCTGTTAGACCTTGATTCTGCCCTCTCATACACGGCAGGGTTGAATAAAGAGCGAGAAGCTGGGGATTTTATTGTGAGTCTCCTACCTTATTGATTATTGCATCAATTTTTTCACGGCAGTTGCATGTTTTCTGGTAATGGTGTCATTTTTGCTGCCTTATATTATCTGGATATAAGGCAGCGAAAAGGACACATATTTTACAGTTCTTTTCAAGGTAGTTCCATGGTGATTTATCTAGATATTTTACGGTTCTTTTTTCATCATATATTATTTCTATATGCAGAAGAAGTTTCCATCAAGATATACTGCTGTTAAGAACAAACAACAAGTGGAACCGGTTGGAGCTACTGGTTTTGATCATCACGATGGAGCACGGCTGACTTCCAGCAACGGCCGTGGACGAGGAGGTCGAGGGCGTGGCAGGGGAGGAGGCCGAGGGCGTGGCCGGGGAGGTAGATCCCTCAGTCGTGGTGGCAGGATCGCAAGAGGTGATGGCAGCTCTTCCAAGATCGAGTTCAGGGATGACGACGACATGTCTTATGACAAAGCCCCATATAAGCAAGCTGGTCGAGGGCGTGGCCGTGGCCGTGGCCGTGGGCGCGGGCGCGGGCGTGGTCGTGGAAGAGGACTTGGAACTGCTAGGCCTAGGCAGCCATCTGAGGTTGGAGCCAGATCTGTTCCAAAGGCAAACTTATTGGGGTCCTTTGGCATGCTAAGAAATGCAAAGCCCACCACTGTGGATTCTCCACAGAGCTCCGGTGCGGAAGAGTGGGGTTTGGAGAGACGGGCCTATGCCGAGGACGATGAGAACAATTCAGCATCTCAGTCAGAAGATGAATCGGAAGGTAATGAAGAGAATGACGAGCCCATGGATGAGGACTCTGACCAGGATCAGCTTCCAGATTATTCGAGGGGCAATTCTGGATCCAGCCCCCTTCAGATGATGGATGAGGATGAGTCCGAAGATGATGGTGAAGACGAGGAAGACGGTGAGGAGGAGGAGGAGGAGGTCGACTATGATGCGCAACACCCCGTCGACGAAGGCAACGATGATACTGAGATGAGTGGGGATGATGAACTCCCGGATGACGACGATGATGATGACGATGGCGATGACGATGCTGGTGGTGGTCAGGGTGGAGTGGGGAATAGAAATGACGAGGACGATGGAACATCCTATTCTTCCGAGTATAGCGAATGAGAGCTGCCAAGAAGAACTGGCTACATGCGTCCAAGACGTGAGTAATGATGGCCAGATGAGCATCGGGTGATGAATGGTTGTTGGGGCGTGAATTCGCTTGCTCCCACTGAACATCAACCCTGTACATACTTATGCTAGTTATTTATAACTTAGATGTTCCCGTGTAAAGTTGACTAATACTCCATCCGTTCAATAATACATGACTTCCATTTGTGTAAATATGAATGTATTTGGACATTAAAACGTGTCCAAATACATTTATATTTAGAAAAATGGAAGTCATGTATTGTTGATTGGAGGGAGTATGTTTCATCGGATGTAGCTGCATGCGGTCCTTTCCTTGTCACTCTTTGGAAGGAGCGTGAGATGAAAATGTTATTACTGCATGTCTGTACAACAGTTGGGCTTATCCAGGTTCTAGAATGTCAACAGTGAAGTCTGTTTTAAACCCGATCTTGTAGTGGTGGTCAGAATTGTGCCCCAATTAAATCCGCCGCTGGGTACCCCACAGCCAAACCCATACCCACACTATTTGGTAGGAGATGATGAGAGAAAATTACCCATTGCAATCCCTTAGCATACCCATGCCATCGCGCACATCAGAGCGGCAGTTGTCAATGTCATGGGCGAGCCAGCGAGGTCTTTGAGACTACGCAGCCTTGAGGTCGCTCCGGAAGCTGTTGAAGAGTCTGAAGTGTTGCACAACCTCTGCCGGCTGGCCGGTCTCGAGTGCGTAGAAGAACTTGGGGTTGATATGCTTCGTGAGATTGCTCTTCACATAACCCGTCTGGATTTGTGCAACACAAGCGGCATTATCTTCATAGATAATAGTGGGGGTTTGGACGGTGTTCAGCCCACATGACAGCTGGATGTGGCCGATCACCCGTCGAAGCCATACACACTCACGTGATGCTTCATATAGTGCAATGATTTCCGAGTGGTTCGTCGAAGTTGACACTAGGCTTTGCTTAGACGATTTCCAGGAAATAGCTGTTCCACCACAAAGGAAAACATATCCAGTCTGAGACTTGGATGTGTGCGGGTCCGATAGGTATCCAGCATCAGCATAGCCTACAACCGCGAGGTCTTGATTCCTCCGGTAAAACAAGCCAAGATCTTTGGTCCCTTGCAGGTATCGGAAGATGTCCTTAACGCCTTTCCAATGTCTCTTGGTAGGCTCAGAACTGTACCTAGCAAACAAATTGACAGCGAACACAATGTCCGTCTGTGTGCAATTCGCGAGGTACATGAGTGCGCCAACTGCACTCAAGTAGGGGAATTCTGGTCCCAGAATTTCCTCCCCCTCTTCCTTAGGCCTGAACGGGTCCTTATCCTGCTGTAAAGATCTCCCAATCATCGGGGTCTTAGAAGGGTATGTCTTATCAAATCCAAATCTTTCCAACACCTTCTGGGTGTAGGCAGACTGGTGCACTAAGATCCCAGCAGGGGAATGTTCAAGTTTCAAACCTAGGCAGAACTTAGTTTTGCCTAAGTCTTTCATTTCGAATTTCGACATCAGGTAGGAACTCGCTTCCTCAATATCCTCAGGTGTACCGATTATATTCAAATCGTCCACGTACACCGAGATAATACAGAAACCATCTTGTGATCTCCGTATAAAAACACATGGGCAATCTTCATTGCTCGTGTAGCCCTTCTGATGAAGGAAATCGCTTAAGCGATTATACCACATCCTACCTGACTGTTTAAGTCCATGAAGTGACTTCTTAAGCTGAACACTGTATAAACCTCTGTTAGCTCTATCTTGGTTCGGAACAGGGATACCCTCTGGTACCTTCATGTATATGTCCGAATCCAAATTACCATAAAGGTAAGCGGTAACAACATCCATAAGTTTCATTGTCAAGTCCAAGTTTACTGCCATTGAGATCAAGTATCTAAAGGTAATTCCATCCATGACCGGGGAGTAAGTTTCCTCGAAGTCGACACCTGGTCGCTGGGAGAAACCTTGAGCAACGAGCCTTGCTTTGTACCTTACTACCTCGTTATTTTCGTTCCTCTTTCGAACAAAGACCCATTTGTGGCCAACGGGGCGCACATGGGGAGGAGTTAGACAAACAGGTCCAAACACCTCTCTTTTGTTGAGAGAAAATAACTCAGCAGTTATTGCCTTCTTTCAATTTTTCCAATCCGACATTTGCTTACAATCAGCGAGAGTGTTAGGCTCTGGGTCAAGATCTATGATTGAGGCAATTTTCTTGGCAAAATAAATGTCGACATTTGCCATAGCTCGATTAATTGACTCGCCCGAATTAATATAATTAATGGCCATTTCGTCATGGAGTGCATCAGGCACATTCCCTTCCTCCACCGGATTTCCCACTCCGGGAGCAAGGTCCTTTAGCTTTCCCGCTCCTATGTGTGCGCACACATCTTCGCTGGGTATTTCCGAAGTAGGAAAATTCAAGTCCGTAATTTCGTGCACTGAAACATCCGTACTTGTGCCAGGTCTCAACTGGATCCCCTTTGCAGGGGTAGGCTGCGATAAATGTAACATCCCAAGTCTGAAAAATAGCCATTAGAATGTTTGCTCCCTGTTATTTTATGTTTTGCATCATGGCATCATGTTGATTGCAATTGTTTTGTTTGTTTTCCATTTGTTTTCCTCTGTTTTCAGTTGTTTTCCAACTGTTTTCATTTGTTTTCCTTTGTTTTCTATTTGAATTTCAAACCAAAAATTCAAACCTTTTGTTTCATCCTTGTGATGTTACAATTTCTAAAATGATATTTCAAAATAAAACAATTATTTGTTTCCATTAAAGTGTGATTCCAAACTATTGTTTTATTTCTATAAAAATGCATCCAATAATCAAACCCTTTCCAAAATCAATTTGTTTTCCATTTGAAATTCCAAACCAACATCCAAATAGTTGTTTCCAAATAAAAACATTAATTGTTTCCAATTATCCCATAATGTTCCACTAATAAAATGGTGGTATTATTTCAATTAATTAAATCCAACTTGGTTTCAAATTCAAAGCAATTCTTCAAATCAGCACCCAACTTGAGTTTATAAAAATCTCCAAAATCAAATCAACTATTTCAATCACATTAAACCATAGGGTTCACCCTATTAAAACCTTGTTATCAATAATGTTACTTAATATTCAAAATTCACCCAAATTTGAATTACTTCCAAACATCAATTCATTTTCAAACTTTCTGAAAACAAAACTTGGCAATTGTTTTCTATTAACCTAAATAGCTGACCCACATTTTTCTAATATTTTTCCTAACATAAAACCCTTCTTTTCTTCCATTTCCTTTTTCAGCAAAAAAAAATAATTAGAACTAAAAAGAATAAAGCTAACAAGGGAGAGAGAGAGCACCAGCAGCCCAACCCACTTCCCCTCAGCCCAACACCTCCCTCAGCCTGCTACCCCTTCAGATCGTCTTCCACCTTGGTACGGACGAACATCCAGGCACACCACGTGGTTCAGAGAAGAAGCCAACGGTGGAGCTCCTCTCCCTTCTCCCTATAACTCCACCCCTCTGCCTAAACCCTAACCCTAGCCACACTTCTCCTTCTCCCTCCTTCCTATCACCGCCTCCACCACTCCTTTCTTCCACCTCCATCTCCCATCTTCTCTGTAACTGAAACCTCTGTACCTGAAGCTCCATCCAAGTCCTCCGGTGATCGCCGCCCTACAGCCCCCCTCCGGCCGCGGTGAGGGCGGGAATGGAAAGCCCTCACCGCGGGCTACCGTCTCCCCCCCTCGGCTCGAGCCGGGAGGGCCCCCACCGCCGGCGCCATCCCCTCCAAGCCGGCCAAGACCCCCTGCTCGACCTGCTGCTCCCTGTCCGTCCCGACTTCCTCGAGCGCTCCAAGGTGAGTCCGCTCCTCCCTCGACTTCCTCCCTCTCGCCCTCTACCTCCTCCCCTAGCGGCGCCTCCCTATTTTCCCTCCGGCGAGCAGCAGCCGAGCGCTGCGTTCGCTGCTGTCCGTTTCCGGCGAGGTGCAGTTCCAATCGGGTTCAGATACATTCAGTTAACTTCCGCAGGCCACACCTTAACCCCCCAAGTTTCCCCCTTCTATCACGATCCGAGCAGTAGCCCCACTGGTTTGGTTCCCCCAGCGCAAGCAGGAGGTGGGGGGATCGAATCCCACCCCCTGCACAATTAAAAACATTTTTGTTTTGCAATGTTTTGGTCACATAACTTACAGGAAATCACACCTAGGCCCCTGGTAATATTTCTAGCCCCTGGAAAATATTTTCTAAGTCCCTAGTGCAGTAAAAATGGCAGATTTGCACCCAATTTTGGAAATTGCATAAATAAATCATCCTAACTCCAAATTCAACATTTTTGATATGTTTTCAATACCAAATTAAATGATCTATCCAAATATAAAATTTGTTTACTGTTTTGAATATTTTAAATTGGTGCAATATTTGAAAACTTGTCAAATTCACTTAAAATTGCAAAATTCATAACTTGAGCATAAAAATTCCAAATTTCACAAACCAAATATGTTTTCCAATCAATTTTTCATGTACTTTTCAAATATAAATTTTGTTGGCTGTTTTGAATAATTTAAATTACTAAAAACAACTGTTTCTTATTTAATGCATTTAAAATTGCCAAAATAATAACTTGCTCATTTTAAATCCAATTTCCACAAATGAAATATTTTTTCCATGCAAAATTAACCCACCTTTTCAAATATAAAATTTGTTTCATGTTTTGAATAATTAAAAGTGGTTAAATAATTTAAATCCTATTTAATTCATTTAATATTAATAAATTCATAACTTGATCAAAACAAATTCTTTTGGGACATATAAAATATATTTTCCAACCATAAAAGCATAAACTTTTCAAATATGAATCTCACTTAATGTTTTGAACAAATAAAAATTCAAATAAGTTCATGTTTGAATTAAATTCATTTAATTCTTGCTTAAACTTGTTTAATTCATAAATAATTTATTTGAAATCCTTTTTCAACAAGTGAAACATGTATCCCAACTAAAACCTTGTTTTCTTTTCAAATATAAACTTGGTGATCTGTTTTGAACAATTTAACTTGATGAAAACAACACATGCTTGTGTGGCACCTTTAAGAACCCAAAATTCCAAAACTTAATGAATGAATTTCTAAACTTGGTAAACCTTATTTCTATTTGGTTCTATTGTTGTTATTTTGTTGTTTTCCTCATCCATGCATCATGCTAATTCACTTACACAATTTGATTAGTTGTTAAACAATTAATTCAACCATAATTCATGGGCTTTTCATATGCAATCCAATTGCATATGGGTCCATTTAATCCTGTTTCTATCTTGTCAACTAGTTTATTTAGATGCAACCATTAACTTGACATGCATCATCTCTGATTGTGCACAATGCCATGATAATGATTGTTTATATTTCTGCCTTGTTTGTTTGCTTCTTCTCGGATACACGACGACGTTGAGACCGACGATCCTTACGACACCCCTTCTAAGGAGTTAGCTCAGTACCAGGCTACTGGGTTTTGCAGGCAAGTTATCACTCACATGAACCATTGTGTTCCTTTCAACATTGGTTACCGATACTTTCCGTTGTCTATTTCTGCTAGCCTTAGTAGTAGTTGTTTCTGTTACGATCCTATCACATGAATCCCTTAACCCTGATATTTCCTCACCTCCATACCTATAACCATTGCTTGTTGCCCGTGTCTTACTAGCATGCTTGGGTTGTTTTGCTCGAGTCTGTTACCCATTACTTTCTGTTACTATTTCATTATGTTCTGGGGGCTCGATGTTTAATCAATCAATCATGCTAATGATATTGTTAGATAATAAATTTGATGATAAGGCACCGGCAGGAGGCCCTGTGTGGTTTTGAGGCCTGCTAGTGTCGACCCTAATAGGAAAAGGGTCTTGTCTACTGATCCATGATGAGCGCACTAACCGCATGTGGGAAGCGAGTATGGGCGCCCCCCTCAACTTGACCTGATTCGCATCTCGTCCAAATCGCCTCATTTAGTTCGTGTTTTCCATTTGCCGCATGCATGTTTTTGCGAGCCCAGGCCAGGGTGGAACTTTCGTAGTCGGCATATAGGGGGACACGTTCTTAGAGTGCTATGAGGGTCCATTTTCTTCTGGGCTCGATTAGCCGTGCGCCCAAGGTGCTTTGGGCTTGATGCGAAGAATGGTTGGTTGTGTTGAGTGCCCCGCTTGGTGGGGTGATCTCCCATCTGGCGGGTTATTCATACGTGTACGGCCAAATTGGTGCAACCCTGCAGGGATAATCTTCTCGAGAAGCCGTGTTTTCCGCGGTTATGGATTACTTGGTGAAAGTACTGGCTAACAAGTACTCAGGACAACTTAAACCTAATGATTAACAACTTTACACCCAATGATTAATAACTTGACTAGTAATAGGCTTATTGACACAATAATTTGAACCATCATTATTTCAACTGTGTGAGTTATCCTCGGATTGCTTCTTTGGATAAGGGGCGAGATCCAGGATGGGTTTGTTTGAAGTTATCTTTCAGTTGGTTACAATCCTCGACCTTATCTCCTTTCTGTTAGCCGGCAGTTGTAGTATGTTTCTGTAGTTGTGTAGAGCAGCCAGTTGCAGCATCCTTTATATCCCCTTCCTTCCGTTGAACCCAAAGCATATGTGCTTGGTGTTGACGGGTTACACTTTGGTGAACTGTGAGTCTTGCTTGCCAGTACGTTTATGTACTGACCCCTTTGGGGCTGTGGTTTACGCAGACGACGATTCCGAGGATCTACATGGTGTCTACTACGTGAAGTTTGACGAGACTGCGGACGAGTAGATAGCGGACCCGGGCAGGATCCGAGACTTCGTGGATGGGCTCCGTCTTTTCGTTTCCGGCCTCTTAGGCCTATTTGGTTCTTGTTTGTACTCAGACATGTTGAATGCTTCCGCTGTATTGTAATGATGTATTGTTGGGGCATGTGCCCTCTGAATGATTGTATTTGCTATCTCTGCTCTAATGAGAGCCATTTGCAAGTTATTTCAATCTTTTGTGTCGTAGAGATCTGTTGTGATATCACTTGTTAAACGCCGTTGACATACCATGTGTGTATGGTTTGAAGTACGTCGACGGAAGTGCCTTTGATCTCTAGTGGATAGTTTACATCGACGATGGAATAGCAGGGCTTGTGTTGTCGCGCATAAGCGCAGGCCTACCAGGAAGCTGGGACGTGGGAGCAGTTATGCCCCATAATCCAAGCATCTGCTATCCAGTTCGTACGGTGAGTATCCCCTAGAAGTCAGGGTGCGACAAATGGTATCAGAGCCTGTCTGCCTGTAGGATCCCTTTTTACTGGTCGCAGTTGAGTCTAGAAACTATTTTGTAGCTATATAGGAAAAATGAAACGTGAGAGTTGGAATTCTGTTCTTTTTCTTCTTTCCCCACCCTCCCTCCCTTTTTCTGGTAAGGAAGTGCAACGTTGTTTTTCCCTTCTCATCTAAACTTTCAAGTTAGGATTTCACGAATTCTGGTTTCTCTAGGATGGTTATATCTACTAGACCATAGGAATGGAGGTGGTTGTGACATGATTTATCATGTTGCCTACTCATGATTGAGAACGGAGGCGTGTAAGCCCCGGAAGCAGATCCTCTATTCCTTAAGCAGTAGATATTGATCCTTTAGAAGCCCGGATGGGTTTTCCGTAGTACCTCAGGATTTTTGTTCTCGTTTTCCCCGATGTTGATATCCTGTTCTTCTCAACATTTTCGTCCGTTGAAATCTTGTTGTTGTTTTCCACTTCAAATCTTCTACCGGCGTCTAATCAAAACTTCCTCGTAAACTCTTATCCAGTTAAAGTGTTATTTGATACCGGAGCATCACATTCCTTTGTGTCAACAATCTTTTCCACAACATACAATCCAATTCTAATGGGAGGCCACATATTCCTCGTTACTCTCATGTTGATGATTCTGACATTGATGATTATTCTTGGTGTTGCATTGATGTCAATAACTCTGTTCAACCATTCTAGCCAGATAATCTATTCTCCAAATGAATCAAGTTCTATCCAGCTATACACCCTCGATACAAAAACCTCTCCCTTTACTTGAAAATATTCCGGTGGTTTGCAAATTCCCTGACGTCTATCCAATGTGCACGATGTGTTTCACGTGTCACAGTTCAAGAGGATCTCCCCAAGAAGTTTCCGGACCTTTTCTTTTCTCAGTAGGAATCTCGGGGCGCGATTCCTTCAAGGGGGGGGCGTTTTGTAACATCCCAAGTCTGAAAAATAGCCATTAGAATGTTTGCTCCCTGTTATTTTATGTTTTGCATCATGGCATCATGTTGATTGCAATTGTTTTGTTTGTTTTCCATTTGTTTTCCTCTGTTTTCAGTTGTTTTCCAACTGTTTTCATTTGTTTTCCTTTGTTTTCTATTTGAATTTCAAACCAAAAATTCAAACCTTTTGTTTCATCCTTGTGATGTTACAATTTCTAAAATGATATTTCAAAATAAAACAATTATTTGTTTCCATTAAAGTGTGATTCCAAACTATTGTTTTATTTCTATAAAAATGCATCCAATAATCAAACCCTTTCCAAAATCAATTTGTTTTCCATTTGAAATTCCAAACCAACATCCAAATAGTTGTTTCCAAATAAAAACATTAATTGTTTCCAATTATCCCATAATGTTCCACTAATAAAATGGTGGTATTATTTCAATTAATTAAATCCAACTTGGTTTCAAATTCAAAGCAATTCTTCAAATCAGCACCCAACTTGAGTTTATAAAAATCTCCAAAATCAAATCAACTATTTCAATCACATTAAACCATAGGGTTCACCCTATTAAAACCTTGTTATCAATAATGTTACTTAATATTCAAAATTCACCCAAATTTGAATTACTTCCAAACATCAATTCATTTTCAAACTTTCTGAAAACAAAACTTGGCAATTGTTTTCTATTAACCTAAATAGCTGACCCACATTTTTCTAATATTTTTCCTAACATAAAACCCTTCTTTTCTTCCATTTCCTTTTTCAGCAAAAAAAATAATTAGAACTAAAAAGAATAAAGCTAACAAGAGAGAGAGAGAGCACCAGCAGCCCAACCCACTTCCCCTCAGCCCAACACCTCCCTCAGCCCGCTACCCCTTCAGATCGTCTTCCACCTTGGTACGGACGAACATCCAGGCACACCACGTGGTTCAGAGAAGAAGCCAACGGTGGAGCTCCTCTCCCTTCTCCCTATAACTCCACCCCTCTGCCTAAACCCTAACCCTAGCCGCACTTCTCCTTCTCCCTCCTTCCTATCACCGCCTCCACCCCTCCTTTCTTCCACCTCCATCTCCCATCTTCTCTGTAACTGAAACCTCTGTACCTGAAGCTCCATCCAAGTCCTCCGGTGATCGCCGCCCTACAGCCCCCCTCCGGCCGCGGTGAGGGCGGGAATGGAAAGCCCTCACCGCGGGCTACCGTCTCCCCCCTCGGCTCGAGCCGGGAGGGCCCCCACCGCCGGCGCCATCCCCTCCAAGCCGGCCCCGACCCCCTGCTCGACCTGCTGCTCCCTGTCCGTCCCGACTTCCTCGAGCGCTCCAAGGTGAGTCCGCTCCTCCCTCGACTTCCTCCCTCTCGGCCTCTACCTCCTCCCCTAGCGGCGCCTCCCTATTTTCCCTCCGGCGAGCAGCAGCCGAGCGCTGCGTTCGCTGCTGTCCGTTTCCGGCGAGGTGCAGTTCCAATCGGGTTCAGATACATTCAGTTAACTTCCGCAGGCCACACCTTAACCCCCCAAGTTTCCCCCTTCTATCACGATCCGAGCAGTAGCCCCACTAGTTTGGTTCCCCCAGCGCAAGCAGGAGGTGGGGGGATCGAATCCCACCCCCTGCACAATTAAAAACATTTTTGTTTTGCAATGTTTTGGTCACATAACTTACATGAAATCACACCTAGGCCCCTGGCAATATTTCTAGCCCCTGGAAAATATTTTCTAAGTCCCTAGTGCAGTAAAAATGGCAGATTTGCACCCAATTTTGGAAATTGCATAAATAAATCATCCTAACTCCAAATTCAACATTTTTGATATGTTTTGAATACCAAATTAAATGATCTATCCAAATATAAAATTTGTTTACTGTTTTGAATATTTTAAATTGGTGCAATATTTGAAAACTTGTCAAATTCACTTAAAATTGCAAAATTCATAACTTGAGCATAAAAATTCCAAATTTCACAAACCAAATATGTTTTCCAATCAATTTTTCATGTACTTTTCAAATATAAATTTTGTTGGCTGTTTTGAATAATTTAAATTACTAAAAACAACTGTTTCTTATTTAATGCATTTAAAATTGCCAAAATAATAACTTGCTCATTTTAAATCCAATTTCCACAAATGAAATATTTTTTCCATGCAAAATTAACCCACCTTTTCAAATATAAAATTTGTTTCATGTTTTGAATAATTAAAAGTGGTTAAATAATTTAAATCCTATTTAATTCATTTAATATTGTTAAATTCATAACTTGATCAAAACAAATTCTTTTGGGACATATAAAATATGTTTTCCAACCATAAAAGCATAAACTTTTCAAATATGAATCTCACTTAATGTTTTGAACAAATAAAAATTCAAATAAGTTCATGTTTGAATTAAATTCATTTAATTCTTGCTTAAACTTGTTTAATTCATAAATAATTTATTTGAAATCCTTTTTCAACAAGTGAAACATGTATCCCAACTAAAACCTTGTTTTCTTTTCAAATATAAACTTGGTGATCTGTTTTGAACAATTTAACTTGATGAAAACAACACATGCTTGTGTGGCACCTTTAAGAACCCAAAATTCCAAAACTTAATGAATGAATTTCTAAACTTGGTAAACCTTATTTCTATTTGGTTCTATTGTTGTTATGTTGCTGTTTCCTCATCCATGCATCATGCTAATTCACTTACACAATTTGATTAGTTGTAAAACAATTAATTCAACCATAATTCATGGGCTTTTCATATGCAATCCAATTGCATATGGGTCCATTTAATCTTGTTTCTATCTTGTCAACTAGTTTATTTAGATGCAACCATTAACTTGACATGCATCATCTCTGATTGTGCACAATGCCATGATAATGATTGTTTATATTTCTGCCTTGTTTGTTTGCTTCTTCTCGGATACACGACGACGTTGAGACCGACGATCCTTACGACACCCCTTCTAAGGAGTTAGCTCAGTACCAGGCTACTGGGTTTTGCAGGCAAGTTATCACTCACATGAACCATTGTGTTCCTTTCAACATTGGTTACCGATACTTTCCGTTGTCTATTTCTGCTAGCCTTAGTAGTAGTTGTTTCTGTTACGATCCTATCACATGAATCCCTTAACCCTGATATTGCCTCACCTCCATACCTATAACCATTGCTTGTTGCCCGTGTCTTACTAGCATGCTTAGGTTGTTTTGCTCGAGTCTGTTACCCGTTACTTTCTGTTACTATTTCATTATGTTCTGGGGGCTCGATGTTTAATCAATCAATCATGCTAATGATATTGTTAGATAATAAATTTGATGATAAGGCACCGGCAGGAGGCCCTGTGTGGTTTTGAGGCCTGCTAGTGTCGACCCTAATAGGATAAGGGTCTTGTCTACTGATCCATGATGAGCGCACTAACCGCATGTGGGAAGCGAGTATGGGCGCCCCCCTCAACTTGACCTGATTCGCATCTCGTCCAAATCGCCTCATTTAGTTCGTGTTTTCCATTTGCCGCATGCATGTTTTTGCGAGCCCAGGCCAGGGTGGAACTTTCGTAGTCGGCATATAGGGGGACACGTTCTTAGAGTGCTATGAGGGTCCATTTTCTTCTGGGCTCGATTAGCCGTGCGCCCAAGGTGCTTTGGGCTTGATGCGAAGAATGGTTGGTTGTGTTGAGTGCCCCGCTTGGTGGGGTGTCTCCCATCTGGCGGGTTATTCATACGTGTACGGCCAAATTGGTGCAACCCTGCAGGGATAATCTTCTCGAGAAGCCGTGTTTTCCGCGGTTATGGATTACTTGGTGAAAGTACTGGCTAACAAGTACTCAGGACAACTTAAACCTTATGATTAACAACTTTACACCCAATGATTAATAACTTGACTAGTAATAGGCTTATTGACACAATAATTTGAACCATCATTATTTCAACTGTGTGAGTTATCCTCGGATTGCTTCTTTGGATAAGGGGCGAGATCCAGGATGGGTTTGTTTGAAGTTATCTTTCAGTTGGTTACAATCCTCGACCTTATCTCCTTTCTGTTAGCCGGCAGTTGTAGTATGTTTCTGTAGTTGTGTAGAGCAGCCAGTTGCAGCATCCTTTATATCCCCTTCCTTCCGTTGAACCCAAAGCATCTGTGCTTGGTGTTGACTGGTTACACTTTGGTGAACTGTGAGTCTTGCTTGCCAGTACGTTTATGTACTGACCCCTTTGGGGCTGTGGTTTACGCAGACGACGATTCCGAGGATCTACATGGTGTCTACTACGTGAAGTTTGACGAGACTGCGGACGAGTAGATAGCGGACCCGGGCAGGATCCGAGACTTCGTGGATGGGCTCCGTCTTTTCGTTTCCGGCCTCTTAGGCCTATTTGGTTCTTGTCTGTACTCAGACATGTTGAATGCTTCCGCTGTATTGTAATGATGTATTGTTGGGGCATGTGCCCTCTGAATGATTGTATTTGCTATCTCTGCTCTAATGAGAGCCATTTGCAAGTTATTTCAATCTTTTGTGTCGTAGAGATCAGTTGTGATATCACTTGTTAAACGCCGTTGACGTACCATGTGTGTATGGTTTGAAGTACGTCGACGGAAGTGCCTTTGATCTCTAGTGGATAGTTTACATCGACGATGGAATAGCAGGGCTTGTGTTGTCGCGCATAAGCGCAGGCCTACCAGGAAGCTGGGACGTGGGAGAAGTTATGCCCCATAATCCAAGCATCTGCTATCCAGTTCGTACGGTGAGTATCCCCTAGAAGTCAGGGTGCGACAATAAATCTCTCTTATCCTTTTTCTTCGGGCGTCCCCGGGTACTTGGGATTTGAGAAACCGGATTTCTCGTCCTCTTAGGCCTAAGAACGGGAGTGGGTATACCATGATTTCTCTTTGGTATTTCAACCCTTTCCGGTGCATTGCGCGCAGGCACATGCGACTTTGTCACAGTCTTTAAGTCACTAAAGTGATCAGGCAGTTGATTCGCCAACGAGTGCAAATCTATTATCTTTTGAACTTCTCTATTAGACTCAGCAGTGCGCGGGTCATGAGCGTGGATCCCCGTGGCTTGCCATGTAAGTTCTCGACTTTTATCATCAAGGGGTTGATTATCTCCCCCTAAAGTCGGAAAAAGATCCTCGTCAAAAATGCAATAAGCGAAACGAGCCGTATGACAGTCATCTGTCGCGGGGTCCAGAAACCTGATTATGGACACAGTCTCATAACCAACGTATATCCCCGACTTACGGAGCGGTCCCATTGCTGATCGCTGAGGGGGTGGTATTGGTACGTATACCTGGCAACCAAACCTAGGAAGGTGGGAAATTTTCGGTGCTGACCCTTGCTCAAGCTGCATAGGAGAATGGATGTTGTAGGCCGATGGTCGAAAGTTGATGAGATTGGCAGCGTGTAACACCGCGTGACCCCAACATGTAGTTGGTAAATTACAACCCTGAAGGAGCGGTCTGGCAATGAATTTAATTCTTTTAATCAATGCCTCTGCAAGTCTATTTTGTGTGTGGACGTGCGGTACAGAGTGCTCAAGTTTGATTCCTGTTGCCATGCAATAATCATCGAACGCCTTTGAAGTAAATTCATCGGTGTTGTCCATTCGAATAGACTTAATACGATGATCAGGGAATCTGAGAGATCAACTTTGCAAAAGCATGGTTCCTTGTTGACAGCAGGCTAACATTGGACCATTTAGAGGAAGCATCAATGAGCACCATGAAGTAGCTAAACGGACCTGAAAGGGGCCGAATAGGACCGCATATGTCCCCTTGGATACGTTTCAAGAACGCGGGGATTTCATCCTTCACCTTTAGGGGCGATGGTCTAATAATTAATTTCCCCTTAGCGCATGCGGAGCACACGAAATCATCAGGATTCGGGAAATTTTTCACATTAACATTATGACCATTAGAGTTGTTAATTATATTTCTTATCATCGTAAGACCGGGATGGCCTAACCTATCGTGCCAAAGGCAGAATAGTTCAGAGCTTCTAAAAACAATTTTAAGGGTAGTGTACATGGGCGGTGCTACTATCTTAGTGTAGTACAACCCTGTAGCGAATGAAGGAAGCCTTTCGACAACATGTTTACCATTTTCATCGCGTTTCGTGATGAGTAGGTACTCCTTACCGGTGTCATCATCATGGGTCCCAATGTGGAACCCATTAACACGAATGTCTTTAAAACTCAAGAGAGTACGAGTCGCTTCCGGGTACAACAATGCATCATTAATGATCAAAGTTGTTCCCATGGGGAGTGTTATAATGGCTCGTCCGGAGCCAACTATGTGAGGACCGCAGCCGGCGATCGTCGTAATACTCCCTGAAATTTTCTTGATGGACTCAAAGTACTTTGTATCTCTCAAGATGGTATTGGTGGTACCGCTATCGGCAAGGCACGTTTCCTCCATTCGGGCGCCACACGTGTTCTAAAATATAGTGTCTAATTATTAAACGAGAGCGAGGAAGATGCTACAATAATAATAATTAAACATGCAAATATTTCAGAACATAACATACGTATCTCTATTTAAAATAATGGAATAAATGAATGATGACGAAGTCATCCAAGCGCCGATAAATGTTTAAGGAAACAAATAATGTTGGTCTCATAGAGCTTACAACCAAATCGAATGAATTGTATCAAATAATTGCCATAAAAATCATGAATAAATGTGCGGAGTTTAGATGGAGTCCACAAAGTAACCATCCAGCTCAGCCGAGATCTCCATCTCGCTAAGCTTCTCCTCAGTAGCTATCATGGCGGCGACAGCAGCGATGTTCAACTGTGGCGTTGGAGGGGACACGGTATGCTCAACCTCCACGGCCACGGTGGCGTTTGTGGGAACCGCCATGTGTGCCTCCACAGGTGCCCCAGTGTGCGCCACCTCGGGCGCGGCGGTGGGCGTGGGGATCATCACAGGCGCCGCAGCGGGCGCCGGTGGTGCCTCCATCTGGATAAGGTGCGCCTCATGCGCTCTCTTGGCCTTGAAGGCGTCCACGACGTGCTTGGGAGCACGACACTGCCTGGAGAAGTGAATCTTCGATCCGCAGCGAAAGCAGTCTTGGGGCCTCACCTCCCCCTTACCCACCTTTTTCTCCTTGGCCGGGTGGGGGGTGGTTAGGTCCCTTCTTGCTTTTGCCATTTCTGCCGCGCTGCTTGAACTTTGGCTGGCGCACTTTGTAGGCGCCGGCATAAGCTTCCTGGCTTGGGCCCCCTCCGAAAGGCTGCGAGGTGAAGTTCTTTTTCAGAACCTCATCCTGCGCCTCAGCCACATGGAGGGCGTCAATGAGCGCCGAGTACTGCGTGAAGTTCTCCTGGCGTTAGTTCCGCGCATTTTGGAGGTTACTTGGATGGAAGTTGAAGAGAGTTTTCTCTATCTTCTCCTCGTATGTGATTTTTGTACCACACATTTCGAGGTTCGCACAAATCACGTGTAACACGGAATTGAACGACGTCACCGACTTGTGGTCCGCAAACCTCAGACGCAACCAATCTCCCTCCGCCTTTGGCTTGACGTGGTACTTCAACCTAGCGAACCTCTCTTTAAGAGCGGCCCACAGGGTTGAAGCACTCCGTTCAGCCATGTACTCGTTTTTCAATGTAGCACTCATGTGGTGGCGGAGCAAATACAGTGCCTGCGCATTCTATGCAGCAGTCGTGGTGCTGGGGGTCGTCGGGGTCCCCGTGTCCAGCGCTCCCTTGATCTTTCGGCCCTCGAGGACGATCTCCACGTCCGAGGCCCAAGCAAGGTAGTTCAGCCCAGTCTGAGCCAACTCCTCGAATTCGCGGTTCATGATTCCGGCCATCTGAGATTTATGCAAACATGTATCAGATTACAGCAGGTAACCGATTGCATAAAGCCATGTTGATACAAAAATTCAATATGACGGCGTTCCAAAATTTAAATAACATGATAACCGTGCTCTACTATGAATTAAACAATTAATTACGGTAGTAAAACATGATATGAAAGCATGTATGAAGAGATATTATGCTAAGCGCGTTCGAAACGTGAAATTTGGCCCTAAAAATGACTTTCCGAATTTATTTTGTGCCCAAATTTACAATTTCAGCAAAAACAGACAATTCCAGGGGTTTACAGGTAAATTATTCAGCAGGATTAAAAAATTACGTAATTCCGGAAAAGTCCAAGTGCTAAAGTGTAGAAAACCGCACGTACACGCTTTCGGTCCGGCCCGTATTGGCAGCAGGCAGAAAACGGGCCAGAATCCGGCCTAAGCCCACACTGCCCGCACTGTGTTGTCCGCCACTTTTTTTCTGGCCGAACCAGTCTTGGGCTGAATGCGGCCCATCAGCCGCGCCGCGCCTTGGGCCGGCCCACCACGCCAGCCCAGCTAGTCGATGGCAGAGCGAGCGAGCAGCTAGGGTTCCGTCGATGCGGAGGGCCGCTCGCCTGGTGGCGGCGCCAGCGTCCGGCCATGCGCAGGGCCAGGGCCAGCGGGGCCAAGGCCGGTGGGGCCATCGCGGCCAGGAGTGGCGGCGGCCGGCCGATCACGGAGTGCGGGCTGGTGGGCGCCGTCTGCGCGGCGCGATGGCCGGGCGGCGCGGCGACTGGCGCCGGGTGGCCGTCGCGGTGTGGCCGGGGCCGAGGCGCAGCACAGGGCGGCCGGGGCGCGGCCGGCAAGGCGCGGTGCGGCCATGCGTTCCCGGGCGGTGGCGCTCGCGCCGGGCGCAGCTCGCCGGCGGCGAGTGGTGCGCGACCGAGGCGCGGCCGGGGGCGTTCCCGGGCGGTGGCGCTCGCGCCGGCCAGTAGGGCGGGCGGCGCGGCCGCCGGAGCGCGACGCGGCCACGACGGCGGCCAGTGCAGTGACCAGCAGGGCCTCCGGCGAGGAACGCCGGCGACCAGCAGGGTCGCACGTGCGTGCGGCAGCGCAGTGATGGCGAGAAAATAAATCGAAAAATTATTGTGTTCATCGTCAGATCCATCTGGGATTTTGACGGCGCGTTGCACAGCCGGTGCAATCGCGGTGGTACCGTGACCAGCGGGATCACGATATGTACCGTCTCGTGACCAGCGGGATCACGATATGTACAGTCTCTCCACAGTGTAGTCATCAAAAATCTCGTGATCCGGGGATATCGACATTGGCCGGCGACAGCGTGTCAGCTCGATCCCCGGGAGAGAAATCCACACCATAGATGCGATCTAAAAATTACGCGGAACGCAAAAACGGAAAGGAAATTGCGAGACGGTTCCATTTTTGCGATCAGATTTGAGTTATACCTTCGCGATTTTTTACAGAAAACCTGCTCGGTGCAGACCCGGTGCAGCCTCGATGAAGAGACACGTGCTGATAACGTGTTGCACAACCTCTACCGGCTGGCCGGTCCCGAGGGTGTACAACGGTGGCGATATAGACGAAGGCGCAGATCAACACACGAACAGGAAATAAAAGGGACACATGAAGTGGAACAAGTAGCTCTTTATTAATCTTTCTCTGTCTAACCAGTCTACGTACAATGCCTCGTTATATAATGAGGGATGAGCTAGATGGATAAGCATCCACTTATCGTGGAGAGGGCCAAGTAAACGTGGACCCACCCGTCACGTTACATTGGTTCCGTAACATGAAGAAGTCACCGTCGCTGGCTCCTCCTTACCCATGGGCATGGACAATCTGAGGCAATTTTGGGTTTGGCTTTTGGTTAACCAATACCCTCCACATCGGCAGGTTTACTGGCCAGACCCGGAAACGCTACATCGACATGCTACCTGCCTACTTGGTGAAGTAAAACTCCCAAGTCCACTAAAGAGGCTGCAGCCCGTCCGTCAGAAAGGCTTCACCGTTTGACTGCGCTCACCTTAAACAGTTCGACTCTGTCCATGGCCATGGGTGCTACCTTAGATTGAGTCTCTCTTTTCCTATCAACTAGAACAGTGGCCCTCGCAATTGCGAGGAAATCATCTGTATTTGGATGGAAGTATTCATGAAGTGAAAATTAGGTTTCATTGATATCACATTAGTTCTCACTATGTGGCAATAAATAGAATTGTTCTACAACTATCACAAACCTGTTAGTAAGAAAGAAAATCACATATGTGATTATCTTCTTTGCTAATCTGAAATTTGTGGGGGAAAATGATTATCATAGAATACGTTGAAACACAGACGTAAGTTATATTTGATGTAAACTGAACTATAGTTCTTATATGATTTTAATCTGTACGCAAGGTCTATCCTCCGTTGTAGATAGGTCAAATCAAACAGTGTGAGTTGTCTTGTTCCAATGTTTCTTTCTCCCATTTACACACTCTTTGTCACACTATGCAACATTTGAGAAACATGAATGTGGTGAAATTTGATCAATATTTTTATATGAATAAACTGCTAAATATATATCATTTTTTCCGGACTTATTCGTTCACATGTTTATACATAAAATTAGAGAAGCAAAATTCTAAGTTTTACATTCTCATAACTAATCCTAATCTTCGTTAAATGATACTCACCCGGTCACATGTAATTTTTGTGTTATACAAAATGACTACTTGGCTTGGATAGCATAGTTCAAGACTTCAATCAATCGTCAATTTTACTAGGCAATTGGGATGCCATGTGCTATTGTGTTGATTTTCTTATATGAAATAAAGACACATACAATAGTATAATAGTGTCAACGGTACAAATCAAGCAATATCCTGCAAAAAAATCATAAGAATTAAGTGATGAAATGCTATATCCTCCTTAATAGCTAGGTCACATTAAATAGTCTGAATTATTTGCTTGGGTGTTTATTTCTCCAATTTCAATACTCCATGTCACAATGTGCAACATTCTAGGAACATGATGTGGTAAAATTTTGGCCATTATTTATGTATGAATATTATGCTAAAGATAAATTATTTTCTTCTAGATACATTGCTTAACATGTTTATACACCAATACTCAAACTTATAGAAGTATGCCCCTAAAATATCTAGTCTCTTAACTTATCCTGATATTGTTTCAATGATTCCATACCCATTAACGTATATTTTATCTCTTGTGCAAATGACAACGCGACTTAGGCAGCATAGTTCAATACTCATAATCAGTCGTAAATTTTATTCTACAATTGGAATGAAATGTTCTCTTATACCGATTTTGATACATGAGAGAAAGACACATAGAAGGAGGGGATTTTAGTGACAGAGTGATGTCGCGCTCCCGCGACGCCGTGGGCGACCCGGGCGACCCCGCGCCGCGCCCCACTCCGGAGCGCGCCGTCCACCCCAGCCCCGCCGCCGCCGCCTCCAAGCCGTCCGGTGGCCCTGTTGCCGCCGTCTCCCACGCCGGCCCCGCTGAAGCCCCAACTGCTGACCAAGGTCGCGTCGTCATCGCTGCGGGGACCCCAGGTGAAAAATTCCAATCTCATATCCTCTCTCAGTTCCAGGCCCAGGTCTCCTTCTCCCGTCTCGACCCTCTCTGTGCGGTGTCCCCGGGTGAGCTCTGGGTCACGCCGCCGTTCGTCTCTGCCTGTTTCTCCGCTGCCTCCGTCGAGCATGTGCTCAACTACTTCCTCTGCGCCGCTCCGGAGCGCCTCTGCGCGTCGCCTGTCGCCGACGGAGTGTTTCACGTCCTCTTCTCATGTCCGGATGTTGCGCGCTACGTTGCAGTTTGGGGGCCGGTTCAGCTGGCCGGATTCGAGTTCAATTTCCACAGCGCCATCGTCTCCGCCATGGATGCCACGAGCAAGCTGACCACAAGGGACCCACTGCCAGTCAAACAGTTTAAAGCGAAGGTTTCTGCTTCTCGTGGTAGATGGAATGTACCATAAGTAACTGAAGCTGCTGGCATCCTGCCCACCCCTGCTGTCGCGTCGATTGTACCTTCGACCTCGGATGTTTCGGGGGGCCTGTCCGCGCCTTCATGGCCTCCTGAGCGCCTCGGAAGCGCGGGGCGCCGGCCTCCCCTACGCCATTTACGCCCCCGTCTCCCTCCACCCACCGCTTGTACCTGCAAGCCCTGCTCTCCTCCGCTGCTCCACGCCCCGCCCCCGCCCCAAAATCCCCTGCCATCAAGAGCCCCGAAGGGAGGTGTTTCCGCTGCTTCGCCTTGCTCAAAAACCACCGTGCTGCCGATTGCCGCGATCCCATCTGCTGCAAAGGTTGCGGGCGTCCCGGGCACATCCTCATTGAGTGCACGATGCCGCGTCCCGCTCCAACCACCTTCCCCACCGCCCCTCCCCCTGGCAACGGCGTGGAGCAGCCCGCCCCCACATCCCCACCGCCCGCCGCCCCTTTCCCTTCTGCCATCGGTCCCCCCCGCCTCCACCGCGCGCGCCCACCACCCACCTCGCCCATAAGCGCCCACATACTCTCCCCCTTCCACCTCCACCGCGGCTCGGGCTCCGCTTTGCCTGACTCTGACGAGGACCGCCCGCCATCTCCGCCCTCGCTGTGCCTGCGCTTGAGGGACCCCCCTCCTCCCTACTCACCACCGCTGGGGCGCGACGTCGGCATGCTCCCCGTTGCTGCTCCAGCCCCGCGTCCTGCCCCGCGCTCTGCTGGCGGTCGCACCGCGTCCCCCGGGGACCCCTCCTCGATGGCCTCCGGTTCTGCGGGGTTCGTGGGCTCTGAGGGCAGCTCTCCCAGCTCGGCGCAGTCTGCCCCCGTCACGGAAGATCGCCTGGACTATGTGGAGGTCTGGATGCCGCCTGGCGACCTCGATGCTGCCCGCCGTCTTGCGGTGGTCTGGCTCGAACCGGCCAACGGCCTGGACAATGGGTCCGAGATCTCGGAGGTTCTCTTCAGCCGCATGCGCCACCTCCAATATGAGCTTGTCCACTCCGGCATCGGCGCCTCCTACGTTCGCTTCCATAGCCACGAAGCGCGGGAACTGGCCATGCAGCTGGCCCCCTTTATGCACGAGGGTGTGCGGGTCTCGCTGGAAAGAGAGGAGGAGGCCGGGAGGGTCCCTGTGGAAGAGGACGTCTGCGCTCTGCTCTGGGCCTCACCGCTGGCTACTGAACACAACACCCCGTCGGGGATCACTGCCCTATTCGCGGGATTCGGAAAGGCTCTGGAGATCGACCCCGTCTGCCTCCTGGGACGCGACATGTCGGCTGTCAGAGCGGTGGTCCTGTGCGGGCACACCAGGCTGGTCGCCCGCGACGTTTGGCCTAAGCGGGGCCCGTGGGGGACGCGGCCAGTCCGTGTTGAGATCGGCGAGGTATGGTCCTTGGAAGAGAGGTTCTTCAACAGCGAGTATCGCCGCTTCTTCAACCCCGCGCCCCCGCCGCCGTTCCACCACAGCTCCCATGCCTTCTTCGCCCCTCCAGCTCTCCGCGACGCCGCGGCCAGCGGCTCACCGCGCTCGGCGCAGGGTGGCGCTGGAGGCGGGCGCCAGCACGGCCAACTGCTCCTCCTTGCCTCTGCCAGCCCGCCGCCGCTGCTCGCACCACCGCCATCCCCCACGGACAGCTACGGTGGCTCGAGCTGCGACTCCGCTCCGCCTTCGGACCTGTGGGGCTCCTCTGCCAGCTCAATCCTCACATCGTCCGCCTCGACGCCTGGGCGAAGGAGCACCGTGGTGATCACTGAGCTCGTGGACGCTCTCGCTGCTGTCGAGCTGCCGCCGCACTCTACCATCGACAAGGAAGAAGAGGCTTGGACCCTGGTCCTTGGATCTGCACACCACCACCGCAAAACCAGAGGCAAAGCTAAAGTTGCGGCCGCCGCGGCGCGGAGGAGCGACCGTACTGCGGGGCTCGAGCCGGCGCACTTTGAGGACATGACTACCAAAGCAGTGAAGCGCGCGGAGCTGCGCAACACGCTGCGAAGCTGCTCGGTTGGGCTTCAAGATCAAATCGTCCGCTGTCAGGTGCTTGCTAAGAAGACATCTCCCCTGGGAATGAAGGCTGTGTCCGAGATCAGAGCCGCTGCGTTTGGGCGCAGCGATAAGATCCTGGGTGGTCTGAAGAAAACCGTAGCTGCTCGCGTTGATGATTAGTCTGTCTACCTGCTCTCTGAACTGCGGCGTAGCGCGCCCCCCTTCCTAGTCTCCTTCCTCCTCCCTCCCACTCTTCTCCCCTTTGTTAAGAAAATGGCGCGGCGGTGTTCGCTGTGTCCCATCGTCCCCTACCCAAACTCCGCCCTTGGTGACTGCTGTTGTAAGGATTAGCTCCAGAACTATGAATTTGCTCGTCGCGTCCTGGAACGTGCGCGGCCTCGGCGATGACCACAAGTGCCCCGTCGTCCGTAACAATCTCTCCGCCGTCTTACCCACGATTTCCTGTTTTCAGGAATCCAAGCTCGCGGCGCTCGACACGCCCAAAGCCCGTTCCTTCCTCCCGTTCCCTCTGTCAGAATTCGCCCAGGTCGACGCGTGCGGCAGCCGTGGTGGCATCGTCACGGCCTGGGACCCCCGCCACCTCTCTCTCGTCGCCACAACACCGTCAGCCTACTCGCTCACCACCGAATTCGCCTCCACCACCACCGATCTTCAGCTAACCGTCACTAACGTGTACGCCCCCGCCAACCACTCCTTTACCGACGAGTTTGTCGACGAAATGCTCGCTCTCGCTCCGGCGATCACCGGGCCCTGGCTGGTCATCAGGGACTTCAACATCCTCCGCTACCCCGAGGACAAAAACAACAACTTCGACCATAACCTCGCCGCGAAATTCAACTCCATAATTTATCAGATGCAGTGGTTCGAACTGCCGCTCGTCGACAGGCTCTACACCTGGTCGAACGGTCAGGACGCCCCCGTGTTGGCCAAGCTCGATCGAGCGTTCTTTAACATCGCCTAGAACTCCACCTTCCCCAACTCCTCGCTCACCTCCCTCCCCCGCCCTACCTCCGACCACCACCCCATTCTCGTTGGCGCCTCCACCACTATCCCGAAACCCCATCTCTTCCGCTTTGAGAACGCCTGGCTGCTCGATCCACTCTTCCTCCCTACCACCATCACCTCCTGGCTCCCCCGGGTCCCTTCGGGCGATGCTGTGCTCGACCTTGCGGCTGGGGTTAAGCAGTACCGTGCGGCGGCGAAGCGGTGGAAGAAGGACCACCGGTACGTCCCACTGCTAGACAACAACTGCCGTTTTCTTATTGACCTGCTCGATTTCCTCGAGGAATCTCGCTCGCTTTCAGGTGATGAAGTTGAGCTCAGGGCGGATGCCAGGCTACTCCTCTCGGCGTCCGTCTCCCGTGCGGCGGCGCTCTGGAAACAAAGGGGTAAATTCCGGGAGGTTAAAGAAGGGGATGAGAACACCTGTTTCTTCCACGCGAGGGCGTCGCAGCGCTACCGCCGGAATTTTATCCGCGTTCTCGACATCGACGGTGCTGCCGTCGTCGACCACGCCGCCAAGGAGCACGCCCTGCGCGCCTTCTACTCCAACCTCCTGGGCTGCGCTAGGACGCCGCGCTGGGCCTTCGACCTCGACGAACTCTACCGGAGCGCGCGGCGTGTCGACGCGGGTGCCCTCGTCGCGCCGTTCGAGCTGGCAGAGATCAAAACTGTCGTCTTCGCCATGGACCGCAGCAGTGCACCCGGGCCCGATGGCCTGGGCCCCAGCTTCTACCGGGCGGCCTGGCCTCGCGTTTCGAGCAGCCTGCTCCGCGCGTTCGCCGTCGTCCATGCAAAAACAGCAGAGCTGGGCGCGATCAACAGGGCCCATATCGTCCTGCTCCCGAAACGGGACGGCGTTCTGCCGCCAAGCGCCTTCCGGCCGATCTCGCTCCAGAATTGCTCGATGAAGCTCCTCTGCAAGACCCTGACCTCCCGCCTCCAGTCGGAGATCGGCGCGCTGGTGGACGAGCACCAGTCAGGCTTCCTTCCTGGTCGGAGCATCACGGAGAATTTTGTGCTCGCGGCGGAGATGGTCCAATGCTGCCACAAGCGCCGAGCCCCTACTCTGGTGCTGAAGCTGGACTTCGCAAAAGCTTTTGATTCCATCGACTGGGCGAGCCTGCGGAAGAACATGTTCGCTCGGGGGTTCCCTCCTCTCTGGTGTGACTGGATGGACATGGTCCTGGGCTCCTCCCGATCGGCGATCCTCCTGAACGGCGTCCCTGGCAAATGGTTCGACTGCAAGCGCGGGCTGCGCCAGGGGGATCCCCTTTCCCCCTATCTGTTCCTGCTGGTCGCGGACGTGCCGCAGCAGCTCGTCGGGCAGGACCCCTCCCTGCAGCACCCGCTGGTGGACGGGGCGCCGTGCCCCGTGCTGCAGTACGCGGACGATACCCTGATCGTCATGCGTGCCAGCCCTGCCGCGGCGGCGCGCCTACGAGTTCTCCTCGAACAATTTGCGGATGCCACCGGTCTGGTGATCAATTTCAGCAAGAGCACCTTGGTCCCCCTCCATGTTGCTGACTCCGAGCTCCAGTTCATTCAGGGTGCGCTGGGCTGCCGTGTCGAAGATTTCACGCAGACCTACCTGGGCCTGCCGCTCTCGAGCGAGAAGCTCACCATGGACGCGTTCACTCCACTGATTGCGAAAATCGACAAGTATCTGTCGGGGTGGAGCGCGATCCTGCTCTCGACCGGTGGCAGGCTCGTCCTCCTCAACGCGGTACTGGACGCGGTCCCCGTGTTTGCGATGTGCGCCATGGAGCTGCCTCCGGGGGTCCTCCGCGCCGTTGATGGCCTTCGCCGTGCCTTCCTCTAGAACGTGCAGGGGCTCGCCTCCGGCGCCAAGTGCCTCGTGGCCTGGGAGCAAGTCTGCCGCCCGAAGCGGGAAGGGGGCCTAGGGATCAAGTGCCCGCGTGTGAAGAACGAATGCCTGCAGGTAAATTTGCTGCACCGGCTCTTCTCCGGCGAGCCCTCGCCCTGGGCCAACTGGGTTTGGTCTGCGCTGGCGGGGCGGCCCGCCGCTGGATGCCATTGGGCTCGGCTCAGCTCTCTGATGCCGCTCTACCGTGGGATCACCGATGTCCGTGTGGGGGATGGGCGCAGGACCTCCTTCTGGTTGGACGCGTGGTGTGGCGGAGCGGTGTTCGCGGCCAGGTGGCCTCCGCTGTTCTCGCACGCCCTCGAGCCAGACGCCACCGTGCATGCGGTTCTCGCCGTGGGGGTTCGCCGCTGCTTGGTGCCCCGCCTCAACGCCACTGGCGCCCGCCGGCTTCCTCTCCTCCAGGCCGCGCTCGACGGGGTGGCGCTCTCCGAGTGCATCGATCGCCGGGAGCTTAACCGCTGCTGGAAGACGGCCGGGGCCCTCGACGCCTCGACGCTCTACAAGCTGCGCATGTAGGGTGGTGTCGATGACGCCGCCCACCAGTTCGTGTGGGAGAACTACGCCCCATCCAAAGTCCGCTTCTTCGCCTGGCTGCTCCTGAAGAAACGGGTGCTCTCGCGAAAAGCCCTGCTCCACAAGAGCGTGCTCGCCGCAGACGAAGCCGGGTGCCCGATCTGTGGTGATCGCCTGGAGACCACCGCGCACATCTTCTTCAAGTGCGCCTTCGCGGTGAGCTTCTGGAGCGCCGTCGGCTACCACTTCCCCGCGGACGCCGACCCACGCCTCCTCTACGCTTACGCCGCCCCGAGCGCCCTCCAGCCGGCGGTGGCACCCACCTTCACCCTCCTGTGTTGCTGGAACCTGTGGAAACACAGGAACGCGGTGGCCTTCCGCGATCAGTCGCCATGCCTCCCCCTCCTTCTTCGCCTTTGCCGGGAGGATGCGCACCTCTGGCGCGCGAAAGTCCCGGATCGGCACTCCGACGCGGCCAGCGTCTGGCTGCGATGCCTAGGCACTGCCTAGCCCCCCCCGCCAACTCTTTGTGTGTAGCAAACCCCCCCCCCCCCCTTTCTAGCTCCCGCCACAAAAATCTCGGCCATTTTGGGTCGTAACACATCAATACAAAAATTTAGGTGGGGGTTATCCCCCCCGTTGAAAATTCAAAAAAAGAAAGAAAGACACATACAATAATCTAAATATTTAGACCTGATAATATTTTTTATGAGGCCTTATGATGTCCATTATATTGTTCATAGACGTATTTTTGTTGATGGATTAAAACTCAGATCATATTCGTAATTCTTCTCTTTCTAGGAACTATCAATGAACACATAGTGAAGGAATCTTATTTATAAATTGTACTCAATGTATTAGAAACAATGCCCTTTGTTGTAGTTCCTCTTAAGTGACCACAAAATAGATTTGTCATGTCTTACTTTATTGAGATAACGACATAGTGAGCCTTTAGCAAAGTAGCCAAGAGGTTTTCTGCGGTTTTATACTCGTGATTCAGAAGTATCAACCAAACGTGTGCTAATAAGGTCATGTCTCACCATGCCAATTGTCCACATTAATTACCACCTTCGACTTGTTCAGTAATCTCTAGCTACTTTTGAATTGATCCAGTATACATATGTTGTTGCAAGGGAGGGAGGGAGGATGCAATATGACGTCTTATAATTTGAGACAGAGGTAGTACTCCTTTGTGTTGCAGCTTATAGCATCCTAATTGAAAAAAAAACATTACTTTTCTCATTTGAAAATTTGAATTTGTGTAAGATGATAAATCTGCTATCTCAGGCCACTGTTATAAATGGATACTCCTAAATTACACCAGACTACTACGGTGTGCATTCAGGTTCCATATCATGTGTGCATTCAGGTTACTCCTAATTTTTTTCAGTATCCGACTTGAATTGTTAACATTCACATAGCACGTGTGTATTCAGGTTACCATATAGAGCATGTGTGCAATCAGGTAACCATATAGCGTATTCACGAAGTTGTACACTGGATTTCAATCTGAGTTGAATGAATTCCAGTGTGTCCCTAATTCCATAATATAATGCACTGTCCTGTCATTATACTACACTGGTTTGGCTGAGCAGTCAAGATACTTGTAACATCCCAAGTATAAAAAATAGCCATTAGAATGTTTGCTCTCTGTTATTTTATGTTTTGCATCATGGCATCATGTTCATTGCAATTGTTTTGCTTGTTTTCCATTTGTTTTCCAACTGTTTTCATTTGTTTTCCTTTGTTTTCTATTTGAATTTCAAACCAAAATTCAAACCTTTTGTTTCATCCTTGTGATGTTACAATTTCCAAAATGATATTTCAAAATAAAACAATCAATTGTTTCCATTAAAAGTTGTGATTCCAAACTGTTGTGTTGTTTCTATAAAAATGCATCCAATAATCAAACCCTTTTCAAATTCAATTTGTTTTCCATTTGAAACTCCAAACCAACATTCAAATAATTGTTCATACTTGTTATGTTACAAATTTCCAAATAAAAGTTTCAATTAAAACAACTAGTTGTTTCTATTTAAATAGAACCATTAACTTGTTATAACTCATTTGAATCAATTCACATTCAAATTCAAATCTCATTTGTTTCCAATTAAAAGCATTTGATCACCCTATTCAAATATTGTTTTCAATAGTTTGAAGTTATTTAAATTGCTTACTCACTCAAAATTCCTTTTTATCAAACACCCTAATGGCAAATTAAATTTCAAATCAAATCATAATTGACATGATTCAAATTGTGGTTTAAACATTAAAATTCTTGTCGACTATTAAATTCAATAATGTTTGTATAATTGCTTGAACTTATTAAATAAAATTTGTTTATTTCCAAAATTCCAACCCAAACACTATTTGAAAATCACCTAACAATTTAATATCACATTAATAATTCAAGTTGTTGAAAGTAATTTTAAACTACCTTGTTGTTGTTTTGCAAATTAATAAAATTAAATTATCAAATCAAAACCCTAAACTCTATTGGGAAAATTCAACTAAACAACTTTAAATCAATTAGAATTCCAATCTTGTGAAAGAAATAATGCTAACATTGCTTTTATTTCCTGTTTTGAAAATCAATAAAAATATGGCATAAAATAGACCCCCCCAAATCCTATCTCTCTCTCTCTCCCTTTCATCCTTACAAAAAAAAAGTTAGTTAAGGAAAAAAATAAAAAAAATAAAATGCAAAGCAAGGAGAGAGGCCAAACCACAGCCTTTCCCCTCCAGCCCACTTTTCCCAAGCCCACACAGCCCCCTCTCTCTCTGTTATCTCCCTCCTGTCGCTGTCTTCCTGTACGGCATGGACAGGATGCTACCAAGTTGCCTCCCATCGATCACCACCACGAGCTCGCTGCCCTCCACATATCCCCTCCCTCCTGGAACCCTACCTGCTCCCTACTCTTCCTCCCATCCTCCTCCGCCGCCGTCCCCTCTAAACTACCCTGTTTCCTTCCGTTTCTGAAACCTGCATCCACACCGCAACAGTGAGCTCGCCGTCAGAACCCCGCCGCCGTCCCGCCACCACGAGCCCCCTCAAGACCAGCTCTCCACGGGAATCGATTCGCGGTGCTTCCAGCAACCTCTCTGCGTCCTCGCCGGGTGCTGGGAGCAGCCGTGGAGGCCGCGCCGTCGCCGGAGAAGTAACCCCGCCGCTACTGTCCGTCTGCCTCCTCGACGTCGGGCACAGTGGTGAGCGCCCACCCTTTCTCCTGTCCCTCTCCCTCTACTCACTGCTTGCCTGCGTGAAGTCCAACGCTTGTCCGCTGCCTCCGTTCGCCCGGTATCGTCGTCAGGTGCCAGTGCTCGTCGGAGCAGCCGCGATTTTTCTCTATCAGTCGAGGAAACGTCTGTTCGCTTCTTCAGTTAACCGCAGGCCCTCCCATCTTGTGTTAAAACTCGCCACGGCCCAGATCTAACACAAACCCACGAGCACCACAGTGGCTCTGTTCCACGGCGCGTAGCGCATCGATCTCAGGATCGAACCCTGGGGAGGCGAAAACCCCAATTCTTTTTGCTCTTCTGCGCGCGCTCGCCCTGGCCCCACTGGTCATCGACCGTGGTGGCCAGTGCTGCCTCCACCCGCGCCACGTTGGCACCAGCCTGGCGCTGCCCCACGGTCAGCGTCACGGTGTGGACCCGCGGCGAGTAGAAAAAGTCCAGGGACCATCCGAAATCTTTTTCTTCCACACAAGGGTCCCTGTAAATCACAAATAAGTCCCTGTTTTCAAATCACACATAACATTTGAATTCCAACTTCAATTAATACAAATAAAATATGTATCCTGACCCAATTTTAATTATCTACCTATTCAAAGCATTTGTTTTCTGTTTTGCACAATTCAAATTGTTTCAAATTTCAAATTTAAACATTTCATCCCAAATTTGGTTAATTCCATAATTGATTCATAGTTAATTCAAATAACACAAATAAAATATGTTTTTCAGTCCAAATTCTATGTACTTTCTGTTTATCAACTTTGTTGTGCAATTTGGGTAATTAAAATTAATGTTATTTAATAATCCTTAAATTGGTTAATTAAATGCCAAAATTAATAACTTTCAAATGGTTGCTCCAAATTAAATACTCCAAACATGAATTTCATCCAAAATTACATGCCACACTTGGATGTCAACTTTGTTTTCTGGTTTGCAACAATTAATTTGAATAATTGTTTCATCTCTTATTTAATGCAATTAAATTGGTAACATGCTTAGTTAAATCATTTGAAATTGTTTTCCCAACAAATAAAATATGTTTTCCATGCCATTTTGAACCACCTTTTCAAATATAAATTTTGTTTCATGATTTGAATAATTTAAATTGCTTAAATAATTTAAACCTTGTTTAAATCATTTAAATTTGCTAGATTCATAACTTGCTCAAATTAAATTATTTTTGAACAAATAAAATATGTTTTCAAACCAGAAAAACATAACCTTTTCAAATATGAATTTGAATTTATGTTTTGAACAAATAAAATTCAAATAATATTCAAACTTGAATTAAATTCAATTAAAACTTGTTTAATCTTGTTTAATTCATAATTAAATCATTGTAATTCCTTTTTCAATAATTGAAACATGTAATCCACCTAAAATTTTGTGTTCTAATCCAATATGAACTTTGTTATCTGTTTTGAACAATTTAACTTGATGAAAACAACCAAATGCTTCTGTGGCACCTTTAAGTAACCAAAATTCCCAACACTTAATAAGTGAATTTCAAAATGGGTAAACCTTATTTCCAATTGGTTCTATTGTTGTTATTTTTTCTGTTTTCATCATCCATGCATCATACTAATCCACCTTCACCTGTTGATTAGTTGGAAAACAATTAATTCAACCATAATTCATGGGCTTTCCATATGCAATCCAAATTGCATGTGGGTCCATTTAATCATGTTGTTATCTTGTCAACTAGTTTATTTTGTTGCATCCATTAAATGGTCATGCATCATCCCATGTTTGTGCACTATGCCATGATATTGATTGTTTATCTTTCTGCATTGTTTGTTTGCTTCTTCTCGGATACACGACGACGTTGAGACCGACGATACTTACGACACCCCTTCTAAGGATTTAGCTCAGTACCAGGCTACTGGGTTTGCAGGCAAGTTATCACTCACATGAACCATCGTGTTCCTTTCAACATTGGTTACCGATACTTTCCGTTGTCTATTTCTGCTAGCCTTAGTAGTAGTTGTTTCTGCTACGAACCTATCACATGAATCCCTTAACCCTGATATTGCCTCACCACCACTCCTACAACCCCATTGATTGAGCCAGTGTCTTACTAGCATGCTTAGGTTGTTTTGCTCGAGTCTGTTACCCGTTACTTTCAGTTATTATATCTTTATTATGTTCTGGGGGGCTCGATGTTTAATCAATCAATCATGCTAATGTTATTGTTAATAATAATTTGATGATAAGGCACCGGCAGGAGGCCCTTGTGGTTTTGAGGCCTGCTAGTGTCGACCCTAATAGGAAAAGGGTCTTGTCTACTGATCCATGATGAGCGCACTACCCGCATGTGGGAAGCGAGTATGGGCGCCCCCCTCAATTTGATTCGATTCGCATCTCGTCCAAATCGCCTCATTTAGTTCGGGTTTTCCATTTGCTGCATGCATGATCTTGCGAGCCCTTGGTACCCGGGTGGAACTTTCGTAGTCGGCATATAGGGGGACACGTTCTTAGAGTGCTATGAGGGTCCATTTTCTTCTGGGCTCGATTAGCCGTGCGCCCAAGGTGCTTTGGGCTTGATGCGGAGAAGAGTTGAGTTGTGTTGAGTGCCCCGCTTGGTGGAAGGGCCTTTCCATCTGGCGGGTTATTCATACGTGTACGGCCAAATTGGTGCAACCCTGCAGGGATAATCTTCTCGAGAAGCCGTGTTTTCCGCGGTTATGGACTACTTGGTGAAAGTACTGGCTAACAAGTACTCAGGACAACTTAAACCTAATGATTAACAACCTTACACCCAATGATTAACAACTTGACTAGTAATAAGCTTATTGACACAATAATCTGAACCATCATTAATCCAACTGTGTGAGTTATCCTCGGATTGCTTCTTTGGATAAGGGGTGAGATCCAAGATGGGTTTGTTTGAGGTTAGTTGATAGGTTGGTTACGATACACGATCTTATCTCCTTTCTGATAGCCGGAAGTGGTAGTAACTCTGTAGTTGGTTAGAGCAGCCAGTTGCAGCATCTTTTATATCCCCTTTCTTCCGTTGAACCCAAAGCATCTGTGCTTGGTGTTGATGGGCTACACTTTGGTGAATTGTGAGTCTTGCTTGCCAGTACGTTTATGTACTGACCCCTTTGGGGCTGTGGTTTCCGCAGACCTACGTTTCTGAGGATCTACATGGTGGCTACTACGTGGAGTATGACGGGACTGCTGACGAGTAGATAGCGGACCCGGGCAGGATCCGAGACTTCGTGGATGGGCTCTGTCTTTTCGTTTCCGGCCTGTTAGGCCTATTTGGTTCTTGTCTGTACTCAGACATGTTGAATTCTTCCACTGTGATGTAATGATGATATGTTGGGACATGTGTCCTATGGATGATTGTATTTGCTATCTCTGCTCTAGTGAGAGCCATTGCAACTTATTTCAATCTTTTGTGTCGTAGAGATCTGTTGTGATATCACTTGTTCCAATGCCGTTGACGTACCATGTGTGTATGTTTTGAAGTACGTCAATGGAAGTATCCTGATTTCTATGGGATAGTTTACGTCGACGCTGAACAGATAGGGGTTGGTTGTCACACATACGTGTGGTGGCCTACTCGTAAGAGGACGCGGGTGCCGGTAAGCCCCGTAATCCAATCTACTACTGTTCAACGGAACGGCGAGTATCCTTTAGAAGTCCGGGTGCGACAAATGGTATCAGAGCCTGTTTGCCTGTAGGATCCCTTTTTACTGGTCGCAGTTGAGTCTAGAAACTATTTTGTAGCTATATAGGAAAAATGAAACCTGAGAGTAGGAATTCTGTTCTTTTTCTTCTTTCCCCACCCACCCTCCCTTTTCTGGTAAGGAAGTGCAACGTTGTTTTTCTCTTCTCACCTAAACTTTCAAGTTAGGTTTTCACGAATTCTGGTTTCTCTAGGATGGTTATATCTACTAGACCATAGGAATGGAGGTGGTTGTGACATGATTTATCATGTTGCCTACTCATGATTGAGAACGGAGGCGTGTAAGCCCCGGAAGCAGATCCTCTATTCCTTAAGCAGTAGATATTGATCCTTTAGAAGCCCGGATGGGTTTTCCGTAGTACCTCAGGAGTGTTTTGTTCTAGTTTTTCCCGGTGTTGCTTCGTTATCCTGTTCTTCTCAACATCCTTTTCGTCCGTTGAAATCTTGTTGTTGCTTTCCATTCCAATTCTTCTACCGGCGTCTAATCAAAACTTCCCAAATATCAAGTCTATCTGGCCAGAAAGGTTGTTGTTGTTGTTGTTGTTGTTGTTGTTGTTGTTGTTGTTGTTGTTGTTGTTGATTCCAGGCTATGAGAGCTGGCATTCCTATCACCTGGGGTTGTTTCGATGAAGCATTCCTGAATCACCACATTCCAGATAGTCTACTCTCCAAATGAATCAAAGTCTATCCAGCTATACACCCTCAATACAAAACCTCTACCTCTACTCAAAAATGTTCCGGTGATTTCCAAATTCCCAGACATATTTCCAGAAGAGTTGCCAGGAATGTCTATCGTTTTGAACTTCCAGAAAAACTATCCAAGGTGCACGATGTGTTTCACGTGTCACAGCTCAAGAGGATCTTCCCAAGAAGTATCCGGACCTTTTCTTTTCTCAGTAGGAATCTCGGGGCGCGATTCCTTCAAGGGGGGGCGTTTTGTAACATCCCAAGTATGAAAAATAGCCATTAGAATGTTTGCTCTCTGTTATTTTATGTTTTGCATCATGGCATCATGTTCATTGCAATTGTTTTGCTTGTTTTCCATTTGTTTTCCAACTGTTTTCATTTGTTTTCCTTTGTTTTCTATTTGAATTTCAAACCAAAATTCAAACCTTTTGTTTCATCCTTGTGATGTTACAATTTCCAAAATGATATTTCAAAATAAAACAATCAATTGTTTCCATTAAAAGTTGTGATTCCAAACTGTTGTGTTGTTTCTATAAAAATGCATCCAATAATCAAACCCTTTTCAAATTCAATTTGTTTTCCATTTGAAACTCCAAACCAACATCCAAATAATTGTTCATACTTGTTATGTTACAAATTTCCAAATAAAAGTTTCAATTAAAACAACTAGTTGTTTCTATTTAAATAGAACCATTAACTTGTTATAACTCATTTGAATCAGTTCACATTCAAATTCAAATCTCATTTGTTTCCAATTAAAAGCATTTGATCACCCTATTCAAATATTGTTTTCAATAGTTTGAAGTTATTTAAATTGCTTACTCACTCAAAATTCCTTTTTATCAAACACCCTAATGGAAAATTAAATTTCAAATCAAATCATAATTGACATGATTCAAATTGTGGTTTAAACATTAAATTCTTGTCAACTATTAAATTCAATAATGTTTGTATAATTGCTTGAACTTATTAAATAAAATTTGTTTATTTCCAAAATTCCAACCCAAACACTATTTGAAAATCACCTAACAATTTAATATCACATTAATAATTCAAGTTGTTGAAAGTAATTTTAAACTACCTTGTTGTTGTTTTGCAAATTAATAAAATTAAATTATCAAATCAAAACCCCAAACTCTATTGGGAAAATTCAACTAAACAACTTTAAATCAATTAGAATTCCAATCTTGTGAAAGAAATAATGCTAACATTGCTTTTATTTCCTGTTTTGAAAATCAATAAAAATATGGCATAAAATAGACCCCCCCCCCAAATCCTATCTCTCTCTCTCTCTCCCCCTTTCATCCTTACAAAAAAAAAGTTAGTTAAGGAAAAAATAAAAAAATAAAATGCAAAGCAAGGAGAGAGGCCAAACCACAGCCTTTCCCCTCCAGCCCACTTTTCCCAAGCCCACACAGCCCCCTCTCTCTCTGTTATCTCCCTCCTGTCGCTGTCTTCCTGTACGGCATGGACAGGATGCTACCAAGTTGCCTCCCATCGATCACCACCACGAGCTCGCTGCCCTCCACATATCCCCTCCCTCCTGGAACCCTACCTGCTCCCTACTCTTCCTCCCATCCTCCTCCGCCGCCGTCCCCTCTAAACTACCCTGTTTCCTTCCGTTTCTGAAACCTACATCCACACCGCAACAGTGAGCTCGCCGTCAGAACCCCGCCGACGTCCCGCCACCACGAGCCCCCTCAAGACCAGCTCTCCACGGGAATCGATTCGCGGTGCTTCCAGCAACCTCTCTGCGTCCTCGCCGGGTGCTGGGAGCAGTCGTGGAGGCCGCGCCGTCGCCGGAGAAGTAACCCCGCCGCTACTGTCCGTCTGCTTCCTCGATGTCGGGCACCGTGGTGAGCGCCCACCCTTTCTCCTGTCCCTCACCCTCTACTCACTGCTTGCCTGCGTGAAGTCCAACGCTTGTCCGCTGCCTCCGTTCGCCCGGTATCGTCGTCAGGTGCCAGTGCTCGTCGGAGCAGCCGCGATTTTTCTCTGTCAGTCGAGGAAACGTCTGTTCGCTTCTTCAGTTAACCGCAGGGCCTCCCATCTTGTGTTAAAACTCGCCACGGCCCAGATCTAACACAAACCCACGAGCACCGCAGTGGCTCTGTTCCACGGCGCGCAGCGCATCGATCTCAGGATCGAACCCTGGGGAGGCGAAAACCCCAATTCTTTTTGCTCTTCTGCGCGCGCTCGCCCTGGCCCCACTGGTCATCGACCGTGGTGGCCAGTGCTGCCTCCACCCGCGCCACGTTGGCACCAGCCTGGCGCTGCCCCACGGTCAGCGTCACGGTGTGGACCCGCAGCGAGTAGAAAAAGTCCAGGGACCATCCGAAATCTTTTCTTCCACACAAGGGTCCCTGTAAATCACAAATAAGTCCCTGTTTTCAAATCACACATAACTTTTTAATTCCAACTTCAATTAATACAAATAAAATATGTATCCTGACCCAATTTTAATTATCTACCTATTCAAAGCATTTGTTTTCTGTTTTGCACAATTCAAATTGTTTCAAATTTCAAATTTAAACATTTCATCCCAAATTTGGTTAATTCCATAATTGATTCATAGTTAATTCAAATAACACAAATAAAATATGTTTTTCAGTCCAAATTCAATGTACTTTCTGTTTATCAACTTTGTTGTGCAATTTGGGTAATTAAAATTAATGTTATTTAATAATCCTTAAATTGGTTAATTAAATGCCAAAATTAATAACTTTCAAATGGTTGCTCCAAATTAAATACTCCAAACATGAATTTCATCCAAAATTACATGCCACACTTGGATGTCAACTTTGTTTTCTGGTTTGCAACAATTAATTTGAATAATTGTTTCATCTCTTATTTAATGCAATTAAATTGGTAACATGCTTAGTTAAATCATTTGAAATTGTTTTCCCAACAAATAAAATATGTTTTCCATGCCATTTTGAACCACCTTTTCAAATATAAATTTTGTTTCATGATTTGAATAATTTAAATTGCTTAAATAATTTAAACCTTGTTTAAATCATTTAAATTTGCTAAATTCATAACTTGCTCAAATTAAATTATTTTTGAACAAATAAAATATGTTTTCAAACCAGAAAAACATAACCTTTTCAAATATGAATTTGAATTTATGTTTTGAACAAATAAAATTCAAATAATATTCAAACTTAAATTAAATTCAATTAAAACTTGTTTAATTCATAATTAAATCATTGTAATTCCTTTTTCAATAATTGAAACATGTAATCCACCTAAAATTTTGTGTTCTAATCCAATATGAACTTTGTTATCTGTTTTGAACAATTTAACTTGATGAAAACAACCAAATGCTTGTGTGGCACCTTTAAGTAACCAAAATTCCCAACACTTAATAAGTGAATTTCAAAATGGGTAAACCTTATTTCCAATTGGTTCTATTGTTGTTATTTTTTCTGTTTTCATCATCCATGCATCATACTAATCCACCTTCACCTGTTGATTAGTTGGAAAACAATTAATTCAACCATAATTCATGGGCTTTCCATATGCAATCCAAATTGCATGTGGGTCCATTTAATCATGTTGTTATATTGTCAACTAGTTTATTTAGTTGCATCCATTAAATGGTCATGCATCATCCCATGTTTGTGCACTATGCCATGATATTGATTGTTTATCTTTCTGCATTGTTTGTTTGCTTCTTCTCGGATACACGACGACGTTGAGACCGACGATACTTACGACACCCCTTCTAAGGATTTAGCTCAGTACCAGGCTACTGGGTTTGCAGGCAAGTTATCACTCACATGAACCATCGTGTTCCTTTCAACATTGGTTACCGATACTTTCCGTTGTCTATTTCTGCTAGCCTTAGTAGTAGTTGTTTCTGCTACGAACCTATTACATGAATCCCTTAACCCTGATATTGCCTCACCACCACTCCTACAACCCCATTGATTGAGCCAGTGTCTTACTAGCATGCTTAGGTTGTTTTGCTCGAGTCTGTTACCCGTTACTTTCAGTTACTATATCTTTATTATGTTCTGGGGGGCTCGATGTTTAATCAATCAATCATGCTAATGTTATTGTTAATAATAATTTGATGATAAGGCACCGGCAGGAGGCCCTTGTGGTTTTGAGGCCTACTAGTGTCGACCCTAATAGGAAAAGGGTCTTGTCTACTGATCCATGATGAGCGCACTACCCGCATGTGGGAAGCGAGTATGGGCGCCCCCCTCAATTTGATTCGATTCGCATCTCGTCCAAATCGCCTCATTTAGTTCGGGTTTTCCATTTTCTGCATGCATGATCTTGCGAGCCCTTGGTACCCGGGTGGAACTTTCGTAGTCGGCATATAGGGGGACACGTTCTTAGAGTGCTATGAGGGTCCATTTTCTTCTGGGCTCGATTAGCCGTGCGCCCAAGGTGCTTTGGGCTTGATGCGGAGAAGAGTTGAGTTGTGTTGAGTGCCCCGCTTGGTGGAAGGGCCTTTCCATCTGGCGGGTTATTCATACGTGTACGGCCAAATTGGTGCAACCCTGCAGGGATAATCTTCTCGAGAAGCCGTGTTTTCCGCGGTTATGGACTACTTGGTGAAAGTACTGGCTAACAAGTACTCAGGACAACTTAAACCTAATGATTAACAACCTTACACCCAATAATTAACAACTTGACTAGTAATAAGCTTATTGACACAATAATCTGAACCATCATTAATCCAAATGTGTGAGTTATCCTCGGATTGCTTCTTTGGATAAGGGGTGAGATCCAGGATGGGTTTGTTTGAGGTTAGTTGATAGGTTGGTTACGATACACGATCTTATCTCCTTTCTGATAGCCGGAAGTGGTAGTAACTATGTAGTTGGTTAGAGCAGCCAGTTGCAGCATCTTTTATATCCCCTTTCTTCCGTTGAACCCAAAGCATCTGTGCTTGGTGTTGACGGGCTACACTTTGGTGAATTGTGAGTCTTGCTTGTCAGTACGTTTATGTACTGACCCCTTTGGGGCTGTGGTTTCCGCAGACCTACGTTTCCGAGGATCTACATGGTGGCTACTACGTGGAGTATGACGGGACTGCTGACGAGTAGATAGCGTACCCGGGCAGGATCCGAGACTTCGTGGATGGGCTCCGTCTTTTCGTTTCTGGCCTCTTAGGCCTATTTGGTTCTTGTCTGTACTCAGACATGTTGAATGCTTCCGCTGTGATGTAATGATGATATGTTGGGACATGTGTCCTCTGGATGATTGTATTTGCTATCTCTGCTCTAGTGAGAGCCATTGCAACTTATTTCAATCTTTTGTGTCGTAGAGATCTGTTGTGATATCACTTGTTCCAATGCCGTTGACGTACCATGTGTGTATGTTTTGAAGTACGTCAATGGAAGTATCCCGATTTCTATGGGATAGTTTACGTCGACGCTGAACAGATAGGGGTTGGTTGTCACACATACGTGTGTTGGCCTACTCGTAAGAGGACGCGGGTGCCGGTAAGCCCCGTAATCCAATCTACTACTGTTCAACGGAACGACGAGTATCCTTTAGAAGTCCGGGTGCGACAATACTTTTCCACTAACCACTATTACAGAAAAGCAAGGAAGATATTACGCCCGTGAAAACCAAAGCATAACAGATTGTAGACCAAGGCAGATACCTCGTGTGACAACCAAGAATTCCAGATTTTAGTGCTACCACGCATTGGTAGCACTACAAGAATTTTCTCCGTTTAATGCCATAGCAGAGACCAACTGGGTTTCAGGATAATAAGCAAATAAATTTCCTCCTCTCTATCAATACCTACTTTCTTTTTCTCTCTTTCAACCCATGGGTACATGCTGTAACATACAGAATGTCAGAATCTTTTTCTCAACCCATGGAGTATATATACATTTTGAAAGCTTATATGCAGTGTTGATCTATTTACATCATGTACTTGTTGGATAGAACATGCATAATAGAGAAAAATCAGGGCAAAACTTTGCATATTTCAGGAGCTACGGACTGAAGAATGACTAGCTGCAGGTTTATCTTGCACATGTTCTTCATGGGCATCTTTCACAGGTTACCCTGATTCGTGGCGTAGATGATATTGATTTAGATCAGGTAGGAGTACTGGTATGTGTTGATTTTGCTGTTGATCTATGTGATTTATCTGTCCATGCTGTTATAATTTGGATCAGGTAGGAGTACTGGTAGGCGGACTTTCATCTGTTGATTTTGCACAGCTTCGTCAGGTTCGTTTGTCAGGAGCTGTGGGGCGGTGGAAGGGACAAGGCCGAGACGTCACATCGAGGATGCGCAAGCTGTAGGTGGTGGCGGCAGCAGCCGTAGGGGAGGCTCGGCACGCGCAGAGCAGGCCGGCCGGTGGGAGTTGCCTATGTGCTAGCGAGATGGGTGGCGCTCGGCCGAAGCCGATCCATGGGGACGCACGAGCTGGAGCGCAAAGCCGGCCGAAAGCGGAGCGGAAGGGTGCGGCGAGGTCGAGCTCCGATGCGGGCACGATGAGTTTGAGTCCGCACGAGGGGGCGCGATGAGTTCCCTGATTGATCTCCTGCACGTCCGCGAGCTCGGACGAGGACGGGGGACAGGCATGTCCGCGAGCTCGGACGAGGGCGGGGATGGGAAGGAGGACCAGATCCTCGTGGACAGGAACGAACCGATTTCACTTTTAGAAGACTGATCTATAAAATGTATCGTTGTACAAAATTTCATTCCTCGGCGACACTTATTATGGGATGGGGGAGTACAACTTTGCATGACATCCTTCTAAGGCGATTCATCTATATGTGCCATATGTATACTTGACATGTTTGTAGAACACTTGCTCATTCTATAAAACTTTGTTGAGAGAAGTTTGAGGAATAATCAATAAACCATTGTATTGGTGACATCAAATCTCCTCACAACAGAATCGTGCAAGGAAAAGGAAATGTGATACATTCACAACTTGGAATATATTTAATTTATTAATATCTTAAGATAATGTCTCCTTTGTTGTTGTTCTATCAGTTACCTGCGTTCGAAATGTCACAGAAATCTACCATTGTTTCTTGTCAAGTCATATGCATACGTAGTGTTCACGCAAATGCTAGATCTCAAGCTATCTACAATTTCCATGAACGTTATGTAGGACTACTGCAAATCTGTTTAGATAATGTTTATCTCACCAAACAAGGGGTGTTAAAAATATACCGGTGTTGCTCCAATACATCTAAAACCAGCATGTCGGTTGCACGATACCAAATGTACAAATTGAGTGAATCTTTTTCCATGCCGAATGAGCATAATGTATCTCCCTGATATATTTATTTGTCATCCCGTAGCAACGCACGGGCATTCAACTAGTTGATCAAAAAGAAGAAATTGATTAGATTTTACATCATGTATAAGCTTTGAGTCCGCCGAGATATGCACGTCAAGCTAGCCTAATCGATCCAATTGATTCAACTAGTACTTTTTATTTAAAATAATTGATTCAGCTAGTACTATTTGCACACACGCACGCGCACGCAAAAGGAATTTGATTCCGGCGAAACATGCCTGTTGTGTGGTTTGTATGATTCCAGAGCGTACATATTAAAGCGGCATCAGCCATCAACTGGTACACCCGGCGACGAGCGTGGCCAGGACACATGAGTATCGATGAGTACCACGACATGCAGTCGTGCCGGTCCATCATAGACAATTTTTTAGTAGCTAGACTGCATAAGGCTGGCATGGATGCCTGGCTTAACCGTCTGCATGTGCGACGACATGGATCTCTGTGCTGAACGAGGGGCGCGTTAGCCGCCGCCGTCGTCACCAAGGTGAGATACGATAACGATGGCTGCAGTACCAAAATTTCCCGACAACTTTCGAAAAATAGCGTCTTTTCTCCCCGGCGTCACTCCATAACGCGAGGTTCTTCCCACTAAAAACGACTGGGAGAGTGATCAAGATCAAGATCTGACCTGAGCGTTCTTGATCAATCATGCCGTGAGAGTTGCAGCGGCGCTACACCATCCGGAGCAGAACGTCCTTGCGTCACACGACATGATCGATACCGCTACCTCTGCCTATCCAACATTGGACGTGGCTTAGGTGTAGTCGTGCTGCTCCCGCGGGATGCGTTCCTCGTTGTCAATGGTTTGGTTGCTTCTCCACCTCCAAGTTATGGTATAGCCTATCAGGGTCTTGGGAAACATCTGCGAGGTGCAACTTTAGTTGATGTGTGTTTCGATCGCTTGTTGGATGCTTCCGTTTGACCTGGTTATGTGTGATTTGATAGACAACCATGAGAATATATACGGATGGGAGGCCTACGATAAACAGCGGTGAGCTTGCATATTATCGAGTTGGGTACAAAGTCCAGTTCGTGCGGTGGTAGAATCCTGCACGTATACATACTCATCATCACAATCAAACATCTGTAGTAGGAACTGGACCACCATATGGGCTGTCATAGCGTTGGGCTGGATTTGGGCCCGAGATGACAAAGATGACAGTTTCCTGCCTGGAATCAAGAGGGAGAGTCCATGCATCGCACGACAATGCTTCCAGGAAAACGTAGTAATAAACGGACGAAAACGTACTTAGAAAGGCGAAAAACGAACGAAAATTTGGGAGGAAGAAACCTTCATCCCTTTATTATTATATATATATATATATATAGGTAGAGAGTAGAGATATACTGTTAGACCAACACGATTGTAGTGTATAAACAAACTCATTGTAGCGTGGCAGGAACCCGTACGGAGGCGCAGCCTGAGCCGTAAGCGTGCGCTCCAAGTCGCGGCTCACGGTTAGCTACAGCTGTCGAACGCAGAAAGCACAGAGTACACTGCACACATCCCCCTGTTCCGGGGACAGACGGGCCCACCGAATCATCCCGAACCTGGCACGCCGCGTGCCGTGTCCAGCAGTATATAAAGCCCAGCGACGTCACCCACCTTTCTCTCACTTCCTCTCTCCCCCCCGTCACCCACTACCGGCGGTCCCGAATCCAGCGCCCGCCGCTCTCTCCGCCAGTCGCAGGCTGGAGGCGCCGGTCGACTAGCAGGTGCCCCTCCGATCCTCCGCCGCTCCGATTAGTTTATTTTGCTTGTGCGCGCGACGGCTGCAAGAGCGATCGGTCGTTTTGGGGACGCATTGCGAGTGTTCGATCGAGGTTCCCCCTGCTGTGCTGTGTCGTGTCGATCGCTGGTGGATTTTTTTCGCGATAGATCGGGGCGTTTTGTTGTTGGTTTGGGTGGACGGCGTTTGGTTCGTGCGTCTGGGTTTAGTTTGGTTTCGCCAGGCTTCTCTGCTCTGAGTTGCTGCCGAATTACTTACGTGTGTGGTTTTCTCAAGAACGGATGCAGTCAGGTTCAGTTCACCACTCGTGCTTGAGGAGGTGACGGGTTTGCGTTCTCTGTTGCGACTGGATTTCCAGGTTGCGGATGCGAGTAGCAGTTCCTCTTCTGCCGAGATTTATGTGGGGTTTTTGTTCCTGACATTTCGATCGATTTTCGCTGCAGGGATCCAGGGCAAGGGAGCACCGCCGGCCGCCATGCAGGAAGCTCTCCTCCGTCCGGCCCACCCCGTGCCGTTCGGGTTCGGGACCGCACCGATGGGCTTCGGCGTTCGCCGCCTCTGCTCCCCCAGCCTGCTCCTCCCCAACGGCGTCCCGGCCAACCCAGTCGCGTTCGGGTTCGGACCCAGCCCACTGGGCTTCGGCGGTCCCCTGCTCTGCACCCCCAGCGTGCTCATCCCCAGGGGCGACGGCTGCACCCCCTTCACCCCGAGCACCGCCAGGGCTTCCCCCCGCGGCGCAACCTCGCCATCCACCCCGTTCACCCCGAGCACCGCCAAGGCGTCCCCGCGCGGCGCCACCTCGCCCTCGACCCCCTCCTCCTCCGTCTCCCGCGTCGACGACGATGCAGCGGCGGCATCCTCGGAGCACCGCATGCGCATCGCCCGCCTCGCGCTGCAGTACCAGGACGCCGCCACCCGCTACCAGCTCTGCGTCTCCCAGCTCGCCGACACCGCGCGCGAGGCCGCCGCGCTCCGCGTCGAGAACGCCGAGCTCCGCGTCGCCAACAGTGACCTCGCCGGCCGCTTCGCCATGCTCGGCGGCAGCCAGGGCGCCGCCATCGCACTGTCCCAGCAGCTCCGCCGCCTCCACCTCGGGCCGATGCAGCCCATGCCGATGATGGCTCCTCCGATGCTGGTGCCCATGACGCATCCCGTCTCCCAGGCACCTCCGATGCTGCTGCCCATGGCGCGCCCCGCCTCCCAGGCTCCTCCGATGCTGCTGCCCATGCCGCATCCCGCTTCCCAGGGTTCTCCGATGCCGCTGTCCATGGCGCGCCCCGCCTCCCAGGGTCCTCCGATGCTGATGCCCATGGGGCGTCCCGCCTCCCCTGCCGAGAAGCTCGCGGTGCTGCCGAAGAGCATCTCCATCCGCTCCACCGGCTACCTGCAGATGACCAGGAACGCCAAGCATCGCCGGACGAAGCCAATGAACGTCGGATCGGTGAGACCTCTACGCTCAACCCCTCCTCCATTGCGTTGCTGTGCGTTTGCAATCCATGCCGCTCACCTGTTCGACCATTTGCCATTGTCCGAGAGCAGCAGCGCGTGGTGGTGGGCGTGGACGGCGCGAAGCCGGAGAGGGAGCAGAAGGGCCGCGACAGGGAGAAGGGCCAGGTGGTGAAGTCCATGGAGGGCTTGGAGTTCGAGGTGTACAGCCAGGGCATGTTCAAGACGGAGCTGTGCAACAAGTGGGAGGAGGCCGGGGCGTGCGCCTACCGCGACCAGTGCCAGTTCGCGCACGGCATCGCCGAGCTCCGCCCCGTCATCCGCCACCCGCGCTACAAGACCCAGGCCTGCCGCATGGTCATCGGGGGCGCCCTCTGCCCCTACGGCCACCGCTGCCACTTCCGCCACTCCGTCACCCACGCCGACCACCAGCGCCTCCTCCGCGCCTGAATGTCAGCTCGTCACCGACCGCCGCTCACTCTCTTCAGTCATTCCTTCTCTTAAACTTATGCCACGGAAGAAAACAAAAAAAAAAACTAAATGAGGTAAGGTTAGATGCACAGAGCAAACGACACTTGAGTTGATAGACTTATCACGCCGGCAAGATGTGAATACAGAGCTGTTTTTGTGGGGTTGATCTGGGATTCTGGAAATCATCAGATGGGTGAAGTTATAAGTTGGGGGGTTCTTTTCTGACATGGTGGTTGCAGTTACATGATATTGTTTCTTTAGCTGCGTTTTGAGATGAAACCATCAGAGTAGTTGCTGTAAGGAAATCTGTTATTTTGAGTACATCGTTGATGTTATTTTGTGTACTTGGGGAAACAAGTAGATAACTTTGAGGCACAATGTTATCTCTGTTTCTAGTGTTCTACTGCTCTGATTTGTCCAGATTGTTAAGATTGATGTTCTAATTCTCAGCTTCAGTTGTTTTGTTGATGTACAATTGTAGAAATGCGCTGTGATTTCTGTGATACATGTCAAACGTTGATGTCTTTGTGGGGTTGATCTGGGGTTCTGGATCATGAGATAGGTGAATTTACATGTTGGGGTTTCGTTCTGACATGGTTTGTTATGTAGCCGTTGGTTGCTGTACATGGATCCTGTTTCTTAGTTGCGTTTTGAGTGGATACTGTCAGGGTAGTGCTGTAACTGCAATCTGTGATTGGAGTACATCACTGATGTTACTGTGGGTACTTCGAGAACTTGGGGAAACAAGTACTGTTATTGTGGGAGTAGATAACTTTGAGGAACAATGCTTTCTTCTATCAAATTTTTTGAATTGCAACAAGTTTAAAAATTTCTTGTGGTTTTTTGCTATCAAACTCAAAACTGGTGATTTTTCGAATTTTGACGCGAAATGTGGTGGTTTTTGGCTAAACACTCATGTGAATTGTATGGCTAACCCAATAACGAAAGTTTCGTAAGGGGACTGGAGCAGGATACCATGAATACAGAGCTGTTTTGATCTGCGATTCTGGATCATGAGATGGGTCAAGTTATAAGTTGGGGGGTTCTTTCTGACATGGTGGTTGCACTTACATGATCTTGTTTCTTAGCTGCGTTTTGAGAGGAAACAAACCATCAGAGTAGTTTCTGCAACTAAATCTGCTATATTTCAGGAGTACATGGTTGATGCTGTTTTTGGTACTTGTGGGGAAACAAGCTAAGCTACTGCTCTGTTTTGTGGCTGCCATGCTCTCTGGTTCTAGTTTCTTTTTACTGCTCTGTTTTCTGCATATCATTTTCCTGACTTGAGTTGTTCTGTTTCTGATGAAATGCGTCGGTAATTTCCGAGAGAAACATGTCAAGCGTAGATGCATGCCACATTACATGTTTCTATTGCTCTCTTCTCTGCAGAGCTTTGGCGTTGATGTTCCGGTTCCAGGCGCAGTCTGTCAGTGTAGCAGTGCAATGCTGGATATTTGCCTGGCTTTCTGCACATTGAAGAGCTTGCGTGGGCTATATTTTGGCTTGTCATAAACTCTATCACCACTAGATAATCTCAGCAATTAGGTGTTGTTAGGGTAATCTATTCCTGGGCGACCATCTTACGGCTTCAATGAGCTGAAAACAGTCCGTTTCAGCTATGATTGGCAGCTGGCTAAACTGAAGAGCTTTTGTGGAGGCCATCCAAGAGCTCAGCTCCAAAGATCGACCATCCTCCGTCATTGTGGAGTACTACAGCCTACCTGGCAGAGTGATCGGTGGATATAACACTCAACAGGTGACTTAGGAAATGTTCAGACCATATGGCTTGGAAGACGTGGCAACAAATTCACACCGGGTCGGACTTTCAGCTATAGAAAGTCTGTATGCACCAGGCACCGAGAAAAATACAACATAATTCGGGGTTTCCAAGCTACAACATCCTTGTTACCTCCTGAGATGGCTTTATCTGTAGAATCGCATCAGCGTGATATGAAAGTATCCCATACAAAGTTCACGTTCCAGTTCCCAGTTAATTATCCAATAGCTATGAGATCCGACGTATACGGCGATTACCATCTAGGTTTAGGTTTTTTCCATAAGAGGTACTGTATGAGGTATCCAACTATCCCTCCGCAACCTGATGCTTCGTCCATTTCCAAGTCGCCAAGCCAAGCCCTTCTTTTCAGTAGCTCTAAACCATGCGAAATGGCCGACCATGTACAAGATGGATTACCCGCAAACATTGTATCCACTAGACCACCATTAGGATAATACTGCGCACAAACTCTAGGTGTACCAATAGACACCAAGTTTGGCGAGTAAGAATGGCGCATGTCAGGAAAACAAAGACTCCCTTGTCATTTACAAGAACTAACTTGAGACAACTTAATTAGAGTGTTATTTGTTTTCCTTGTTCCACAGCCCACCTATGACGACGAACTAACTTGAGGCAAACTTACGTATGGAGCTTAAATACACGCATGATGTCTGTAGACATTTCTTGGGATATGGCTTTAATGACCCCCTCCCCCCTCCCCCCACCACACACACACACTCACTCTCGATACACAGTTTGGATTGCAGGTTCTCAAACTTACCTTTGAAAATGCGACCATCTAGAGTGGTGAGGCCAAGGGTATGTTTCCTCAAACTCTTGTTGCTCCACCTACAAAGAATCACTAAACAAAATGGAGCATTTATTGGGGTTAACGAGTTGGCCCATGCTAGATGCATTCTTGTTAAATGTGGTTTTAGCACATACTTATTGCTCCTCTGTTGCTTTACAGAATAATAAAGTATCATATACCAAGAGGAATACTTCCAACGGATTCCCATTGAATTTAACAGAAGAATAGATAACCCATCATCTTGGTTGGTGTAATTATGTTCTGGTCCACCTTATGATTCAGAAGAATAGATAACTCATCATCCACAAATAGAAAAAGGAAAAGGGCACGGAGGATTCCCTTAGCGTAGTTCAAGAGTGTGGAAAATGCTTCCAACGGATTCCCATTGAATTTGACAGAATATTTCACTATGGTAACCCGTGACATAATCCATTGTACCCACCGGTGCGAGAAACCCATCTCAAAATACCGGATTAAGTTCCTAAAAGCCTCATCGTAGAGGCCCACCCCTTGACTATGGTGGCATCAATATGGTATGTGTTCCGCTCTTTCAAGTCATGCTATTTGGTTCAAACCTACTTAGATGAGCGGAAATATTTTACAGGCCTCTTTGTTCATGCATGCCTTGTAGTACTACACCTTCCCTGTGGAAAAATTTATATTCACGATGAAGGTTGATGTGTTGGCATACCATGAAGCGGAATAAGCATGCAATGCAAGAAATTCGAGAAAAGATCACTGACTGTTTTGTTCACCCTAAGTAATGTGCATTTAGTATATTGACATCCTTTCTAATTACTTAAAAACTAGATATCCTATACTCCAGAATCTCCTTGCGGCTTTATAACACTCTACCATGATATTTTGGGATCTAAAATACAAACAAACACACATATACTTGTTGTTTATCTAAGGGGCACAAAGTTATCTTAAAGAATGCAACATTTTATTTTTCTATAATCCAAAATGATTTGTTTTAACCAACAAAAGAAGGCAACATGCAGAAAAGGAATAAACAAATGTCATATTCCTTAAATGTTATGTTTTAAGTTAGTGCAAGCGCCTTTTACAACATCCATGTTAAGATGTATAAATTAAGTATTTCATCTTTATATTATGGAGTATTGTGGTTAAATTTGTAACATTCTTCAAAATTTACTACATGAGATCAATCATCGAGAAGTAAAAACGTCTAGTATAAATAAGTTATATCCAGTATTATAATTCACATTAGGCCCACTAATTCAGACACTAGAAGTTCATGATTATCGAAGTACGGAATGCACACACTTATTGCGTTGGTAGACGATAATTCGTCTACTGCCGCTTATCAAGGACCTCAATTCATTGGTGAGTATCTCTATGAAAATTTTGACTAAGCTGCTTGATAATAGGCTGCAAAAAAATATTATCCCTATTATCAACAACAATCAATATGGGTTTATCAAATCTAGATCTATTCATGACTGTCTTTCTTGGGCATTTGAATCTATCTATCTTCGTCATAAATCAAAAAAAGGAGATTATCATTATTAAATCAGATTTTAAGAAAGATTTTGATAAAGTGTAATATAATGCTATCATTGCTATGCTGACCAAATTGGGATTTGGTAATAAATTCATTGGACTACTTCCATACTTCTTAATGGAGTTCCTGGTAAAAAGATTATTTGCAAGAGAGGTGTCAGACTAGGTGATCCTCTTTGACCAATTCTATTTGTTCTGGCTGGAGAACTATTGTAATATATTATCAATAAAGCATGGCAAGATGGAGATATTAATCTTCCTTTGGATAATCACTTTGGATTAAAATACCCACTCATTCAGTATGTCGATAACACATTGCTAATTATGCCAGCAGAGGATAGTTAGTTGATCACTCTCTGGACTTTTCTTCAAAAGTTATCCATTTCCACTGGTTTGAAGGTGAATTATAGCAAATCTACCATGGTGCCTATTAATATTTCAAGTACTAGATGCAATGAATTGGCAAATATATTTGGATGCAAAATAGAGACTCTCCCTTTTCCATATTTAGGCCTTCCCATGGGCACTACAAAACCAAGAATGGAGAATCTTATTGGTATTCTGGAAAGAATTGATAGAAGACTTACTGGTATATCAACAAATCTTTCTTATGATGGTAGATTGGTATGTCTCAAATCCATTATTTCTGCTATGCCTAATTTTTCCATGTGTTCTATGAAACTTCTTCTAGGATTCTTGGATCATGTTAAAAATTATGGTAGGGATTTTCTATGGAAAGGAACGGATATTGATAAGAAAGGAAAATGCCTGGTTAAATGGGAGATGGTTTGTCTTCCAAAAACAGCTGGAGGCTTGGGTGTGAAAATCTAAGAATACAAAACAGAGCATTGATTTTGAAAAACCTATACAAGTTTATGAATCATGAAAATAAACCATCGATCAACCTCATTTGGCAAGCTCATTATTCGGATGATAAACCACCACAAGCTAAGAAACCCTGTGGCTCTTTTTGTTGGAAGGATTGTCTGTCTTTATGGGATGATTTCATGAAGATCATATATGTTACCCCTGGGAATGGTAAAACAATTAGAGTATGGATTGATGAATGGAATGAAATCCTAGCAAGTGAGGAATTCCCTCATTTATTCTCATTCTCCAAAGATCAAAATATTAGCTTGTATAAATTGAGAAGTAATTCTGATGGGGATTTTTATGATCACTTCTATACTCCTCTGTCGATGATTGCTGATAATGAAAGAAATGATCTTCAATTATATATCAGTAATATTGATTCTACTGATTCAAATAAAGACCAATGGACTCTACCTTCAAATGGTAATTATTCCTGTAGCAAAGCATATGAAAGTTTAATGCCATCTGATACAGCACCTTCTCCTTTTCAATGGATCTGGAAATCAAGGGCACCGCTAAAGCATAAATTGTTTTTTGGCTCCTTCTTCTTAATAGATTGAATACCAGAGATCTGCTTACTAAAAAAAATTCAACGACTCTAAAGAATGTGTCCTATGCCAAATCTGTGACCTGGAGACTAGAGTACATCTTTTCTTTGAATACCAATTCAGCCTATCATTTTGCGATAAGCTCAGTATAAGATGGAACAATGATAATAACATTATTGAGCGGCTAATGGATGGAAATAAAAGAAATAAGATTATTTGTTTCAAGGAATTACTGCTCACTTGTTGTTGGGGCATCTAGATTCACATAAATAATTATATCTTTGATGATTTTGTCATCAACCTACATGTTTGTATTAGTTATTTTAGAGAATAGTTTTCTTTGGTGATGCATAGAGAAAAGCCTAGCTCAAGGAAGGGATGCAACGATGGTTTGATACTTTGTAAATGAGCTAAAACTCACTTTGTAAATATTTTTCTAAAAATCTACAAAATTTTGGTATGGTAGGGGCCTTCCCTACCGTTTATTGTCAAAAAAAAGGACCTCAATACCGTGCCCCCTGGTCTTTGGGTCTACAGATAATATTTCATTTAGAAAGTCTATACTTCTTCTTATGATGGTCCCGTCAAAAGAAGCGAGATCTAGAGAAGATAAAAGAAACACCGGAAGACTGGACAAAACCGAATTAATTAAAACCAATCTATCTCCATATCAGAGCAGATTTCCAATGAAGAAATAGGCTTTCTCCCCGCTTTATAAATAAAGCCACACGGCCGACCGATACAAGATGATGAGGGAACCCTCTTGCACAACAGATCAAAAGATAAGAAAAAAAGAACAAGGAAAACCGAATTTGCCATCGAAAACACCGGTGCGAGGACGAGAAATATCGATGCTCCATGACGACGCCCCCAAGAGGGTGACGACGCAAAGCGTCGCTGCCGTCGTGACTGAGATGATAGAGGTTTTCACCCAGAACACTAATGCCAAGAGGGTGGCAGATTTCCAATCCAGGAGCTTAGTTTTTATTCACTCTTATGAAAATTTATTTTTAGTCCCCACAACTTCTCGAAAATAGATAACATTAATTTCATGCTCACATCCTACTCTAATTCATGCTCAAGAAACAAGACAATATCACCAACATACTGAAGAATAAGTAGACCACCCTCAACTAGATGAGGAATAAGACCCTCAACTTATCCATCCTCATTTGCCCGAGCAATCAGAAGGGCCAACATATCAACCACTAGGTTAAATAGAATAGGAGATAACGGGTCCCCTTGTCTTAACCCTTTTAAAGTCTGAAAAAGTGACCAATATCGTCATTAACCCGAACCACGACACTTCTTCCCTGCAAAAACCTGGACACCCAATCACACCACTCAGGTGAGAAATATTTCATGCGAAGAGTACGTTAAAGGAAAGACCAATTGACTTTTGAAATGAACATCATCCATTTTCTTTCTATTAAGTTCATGAATAGTCTCATATAAAATCACAACTCGTTCCAAAATGTTTCTACCAGGTAAAAAAGCAGATTAAGAAGGCCTAATCACTTTTCGTGCAATATTTGTGACCTACCTGGTGGGTGGATGATGTAAGTCTAGATTCGGAAGGTTGCCTCTTCCAAAAAATCTTTTTTTTGTTTGAAACGAGAAAACCCAGCCTCTGCATCAGAGTGATGCACACGGCTTATATATTAAAAAAGATAAAGAGTATTTAGAGTTTAATACAAGCCAACGGTAAATACTTTATGGATCACATGAAGTGGGCACATGAATCAGCCACTGAAAGAAAGATGCGTCAATCGTCTAGTGTGCAACCAACCACCCGTGTTGAAGATAGCCCGAACGACTGCCATCAAACGAGTGCATACAGACTCCAAACGTCCCCGCTGGTGTTCTGGGAGAAGATGAGACCACATGTTTATCCAGTATGTAGCTCGATGCACAACCTGTAAAAAATGGTGAGATCTCAAGTTGTTAAAAATAACATCATTTTGGCAATTCCAAATTGCCCAAAGGAAAGCACATACGCCAATATGTATAGAAGCCTTAGTTGTTTTATCAAGCCCCGACAACTAGTTACCAAACATGTTAGAAATATTACATGGGGGAGTAATGCTAAAAGTAAAGTGAACTAGTCTCAATATTTTCTTTGCAAGATCACAAGAAATAAAGATATGCTCAACTGATTCCTCAGCACCCCAAAAGATGCATTTAGTACATCCAGACCACCTTCTCTTAACCAAGTTATCCTTAGTTAGCAATTCTTTCCTAGAAAGGAACCACATAAAAATCTTAATTTTTAGTGGAATCTTCAACTTCCAGAGATGTTTACGCAAATACTGAATCTGGCTATTCATAAGTTCTCCGTACATAGAACTTACGGTAAACTCACCCGAAGGTGTTAACTTCCATGCAAAAAAATCGCGGACATTCGATAAAGAAACTACCATTAGTCTCTCTACCAAGTGCAACTAGGCCTCCCATCCTTCTTCTACTAAAGGACGTCTAAACTGTGAATTAGGATGATCATGACTTAAAACATGAGAAACAAGAACATTCTTATGTCTCACGATATTAAAAAGACATGGGTATTGCGTAGAAAGAGGAGCATTACCTAACCAAGGATCATCCCAAAAGCGAATATTGTTTCCACTACCAAGATTGAAGGAGATATGTTGAAAGAAAACATCTTTAACCCCCATTATTCCTTTCCAAAAAGGAGAGTCTGTGGGTTTTACTTCTAGTCGGGACAAAGTTTTATCCTTAATATATTTATTATAAAGAAACTCCCTCCATACCCCGTCCTCAGTCAATAGTTTAAACAAACATTTACTAAGTAGGCATGTGTTCTTGATATCAAGGACCTCAATTCCTAATCCCCCTGATCTTTGGGACGACAAATAATATTCCATTTCGATAGACGATATTTCCTTTTGTGTTGGTCACTTTGCCAAAAGAAACGAGATCTATAGAAATCTAATCTTTTCCGTACCCCAACATGTATCTCAAAGAAATATAATAAAAACGTCGGCAAACTTGTTAAAACTGAATTTATAAGGACAAGCCTATCTCCATATGAGAGTAGCTTACCTATCGAAGAGCTGAGTTTCTGTTCAAATCGATCCTCAACCGTTTTCCATTCTTTATTAAGAAGTTTGCGATGGTGAATAGGGATACCTAGGTATCTAAATGGAAAACTACCAACTTCACACCCAAAGATATGACGGTACTCATCCATATACTCTCTAGATTTCCCAAAGCAAAAGATCTCGCTCTTATGAAAATTAATTTTTAATCCAGACAACTGTTCAAAAACAGACAAGATTAATTTCATATTTACTGCTTTCTCCAAATCATGCTCGAGGAACAAAATCATGTCATCTGCATATTGGAGAATAGAGACACCCCCCCTCAAGTAGATGAGGTACACGCCCTCCCACTTGACAATCCTCCTTCGTCCGAGCAATTAAATGGCCAACATATCGGCAACAAGATTAAAAAGGATTGGAGACAAAGGATCTCCCTGCCATAATCCTTTCAATGTTTGGAAAAAGTGACCAATATCATCATTCATCTTAATACCTACACTGCCTTCCTAAACAAACCTAGCTATCCATTGACACCAATCCGGAGAGAACCCTTTCATTTGCAAAGTTTGTTGGAGAAAAGACCAACTAAGTTTATCATATGCCTTTTCAAAATCAATTTTGAAAAGCACCCCATCCATCTTCTTTCTACTAAGTTCATGAATGGTTTCATGGAGGACCACAACACCTTCCAAAATATTCCTTCCTGGTAGGAAAGTCGATTGAGAAGGTCTAATCACCTTTTGAGCAATCGAAGTAACACTAATAGTACCAACCTTCGTAAAAAAATTAAAGCTCATATTAAGAAGGCAGATCGGTCTATATTGTTCAATCCTACTCGCATCCTATTTTTTGGGTAGTAAGGTAATGACACCAAAGTTCAGTTTGAACAAAGGAAGATCACCTGAATGCAATTGTGCAAACATGCGCATCAAGTCAATCTTGATGACATCCCAAAAACATTGATAGAATTCCGCCGGAAAACCATCAGGACCAGGCGCTTTATTGTGTTCCATTTGAGAGATAGCATTAAAAACCCCCTCTTCCAAAAAGGGAACCGTTAATAAGGCATTCTCCTCCTCAGAGACTTGAGGTAAATCCTCAATCCTAGACTCTATAAGAGAAACAGTAGAAGGAGCCGATGCTCCAAACAACTTCTTATAATATTCTGAGATAAAAACTTTCAGATTCTCTTGACCCACAATCGTTATTTCATCTTGCTCTAATTGAAATATCTTCTTTTTCCTATGTTTTCCATTTGCAATGATGTGGAAATGCCTAGTATTATTGCCACCTTCCTGAATATGGCGAACTTTCGCTCGCTGAGCCCATTTAGATTCCTCCTCCCCCCTTAAAGCAGCCAAGTAATTATCAGCCTCTCTCTTAGCAGCCCGCTCGGCCTCAGATAAAGGTGATAATTCCTCTCTAAGGTCAAGCTCCTCAATTAGAAGCAACAAGCGATCTCTTTGCTTCTTATATTCCCCCACGCATATTTTGTGTTAAGAATCTAGGCAATTTACAGATTAAATTAATCAAGTATAAATCACGAGCATGATGTAAACATACTGATAATTAACCATATTCATGCATACACTACAACACACTAGGCATGTAAAGACGCCTAATTTGAGGGCAAGAGACGCGATATTTCATCTCTAGATGACTGTACAGACGCTTTCATAAAGCGTCGTTAAAGCGTCTCCTTATGCACCGTCTCAAATGATGTAAAGACGTTTTCTAAGGTGTGTCTACGTATATAAAGACGCTACAAAGAGACGCTTGAAAGCATGTCTACGCATGTAAAGACGATTTAATAGACACGTCTTTTAAACGTCTCAAGTGATATAGACACGTCTTATTGTCGTCTCAACAGAGGTTAGAGATGTTTTTTTTCCGTGTATAGATTATAGTTTTATACACATACGTATTTTGTACACATGAGGTACATCAATCCTATATGCATTTTGTATATACATATTAACACCAATTTATACATTTTCGTTTTCCTTTTGATACAGCATCTCGACACATGGTGCAATATTTTTATTAGTCCGAAGTTTAGGGGAACCTAATTCTATATATATGTATTGTGCAATGGAGGACCATTCTAAGTAGCGTACAGTGAGAAGTGAGAATTGTACAATAATCCAAATAATTGCGATAACTGGAACCGGATAAAATATATTGTATTAATATGTCAAGGAGATACATCCAGAAAGCTCGTGAACAAAAAAACATACAATATCCTATATATCCTCAACCATATTTCTAAACTGATACTAAATCCATCCATATTTTCTAGAGAAAACCTAATGCTTTATTCCCTCAATCTTCAGTTCATTCTCGTTTAGCTCCATTGTTAACCTGAAAAGCACATGATAACGGAGGTGAGACATTGCAAGTCTGTTCTTTGCTAACAAATTCATTCGCATTGTAAAATTTGTACATTTTTAAATGATAATACTGGAAAAGAATGCCAAAAGAAAAAGTATTGCCACGAATGGTTCAATGTGCTTGCACCATCTCGCTCCTAATCTTGTTTCAAAAGACAGATGTTATATCTTGGGCACCAAATGGTGTATTCAAGCATGATATGGACACTAACTAAACTAAGATGATGCAAAAACTAGAACGCGAGACTGGCAATAATTAAAAAATTACAATACAAAATCTCATAGCTTCTCGTATCAGTTCCCATACCCATGCATGCTTATCTAAGCTTCTAGTTTGTTTTACGATTACTTGCTAACCATGATTACACAAACATGCATACATAAATTCTGCATGACGTTGATCAAACTCAGAAATGGGCATTCTTCTCTTTTGCCTGAAAATAAAATAAAAGCCTAGGTCCGTACTAGTCTTTCCCTTCAGGAGAAAATCAAAATATAACATACCTGATTGTTGTTTCTCTGGTTTGAGCTAGATTTCTTCTTTTTGACCTACAAAGCAAAACAATTTATGAAAAAAAAAACTAAGCTTCAAAGGTAACAAGGAAATATAGTTCTTGTAAACATGAAATACACTTACAATGAACGTAGGCCAAGCAATAACTTGACCAATCGCGTCTCTGACAGTTTGAAAATCTTTATATGGTCTAGGCAATTTTTCATCCGCTATCTCAGTAGGATGTTTAATAAGAACTCCACAATATTGATCTCCAAGCATGTTTCCTCCGACCACATATGTTTTATCTTGACTGATCAAAGTTCCTATCGCTACAACTTTATTTTTGTTTCTTGGGTTTGCCGAAAATAGATAGACTTCAAATTTATCCTGTAACGTGAAGAAATAGAACATAATCAACAATGGTGCCATTTATTTGTATGAAACAACAAAACCATTTAGAGATATTCTTTGCATATACCTTGGTAGTAGGTTTCTTATGTGGCAAAGATGATGCATCACAATCTTGCTCAGCTTCAATGGATTTTTCATTATTTGCTTTCTGCGACCAAAGATCATATTAGCTACACGTACGTCGAAAATAAAAGTTAGATCAATGACTAAGTGAAGTTCTTTTGTACCATAGCAATTATGCGTCGACGTCCTAATGATGAATTTCCGTAGCTCTCTTTGCTACAATTTTCAGGATGTCGCTGCTACAATTTTGAATGAACAAACATAATCAATAATATTACTTCTGGGAAATTTAACCACACTGATTCGAATGCACATTAGCAACAACATATACCTGCTTAGTAACCTGATCACGTGGTACACATCCCTCATGTTCTTTAGCATAAATTTCCTGGTTTTGTACCTACCATTGAAACACAATTTAGTTAATGTAAAAAATACACACAGTACATTAACCGAGAGAGAAGGTAGTGAACATACTTTAGTACTGATGTCCTCATATGGTAAGGATGAATTTGCACAACCCTCTTTTATTCTAGTGCAATTCCCAGGGAGAAATTCCTGCTTACAACATACAATACTTTGAGGAATGGAGAATCTTCCACTAAGTACTTATTAACTAAGAAAATATTAAATAAAGACCACTACATCACCTGTAAAGTATTTGATGAATTGCGAATTTTGTAGGGTGACTCTTGAATAAAATTATTCATTTCATGATGGATATTTGTATAATCATCTCTTTCATGAAATTCAACCTGAAAAAAAAAGAACATGATAAGAGTATATAGATGATGATTAATTAATTTTTCCACAAAGAGATAAGTTCAGGTTCTAACTTCGGTATTTTCTGTAGCTTCCATTACATTTCTGTAATCCTCTCCTGGGAACTTTTTTGCTATGAAAGCACGCATCATTTGGAACTCATCTTGCATGTTTTCTACATTATCTCCAATAGCTCGTAGTTTGAACTGAACATTCTTATCTCTCTCAGATTCCTCCACAAAAGTCATTTCTTGAGAAATCTTTACATGGCTCCAGTACTTATCATGATAAAAGCCTCGGTGTTTTGTCCTTTTTGCTTGTAAACTTTTAGACAATTCACTATGATTTTCGGTTGGAAGAATTTCATCGTCACCTAATTTTCTTTTAGATAACTCAACATGGGTTGTATCCTTTGAAATAAAGACAGCAGTTATATAATGAAATAAATTGCATTTATTCTCTAAACACGTGTAATAAGTTGAGTCGTACCATTATTGTGTTAACATTGTTAAAATCATTTTTGTCTTCCTTTCTTTTATGGGCTCGATCCCATAGTTCAATCTTGCTAACCTTTTCATTTCTTTCAGTTTCCTGTAAAACAAAGTGAATTACTAGGTTATGTAATCTTATATTAGTAAGAAAATCTTCGGTTTTTCAATAAAAAATTATACCATCTCTTTTAGGAGCCGAGCATGGGCCTTTCTCCCGGTTGTGTGTGAATTCTTCTGTTGCTTTGCACACTCAGAATTCTTGAAACTTATTTTCTGCAAATAATGAAGATAAAAAAAATAGTACTATTAGAAAACTGATTATTCGTAATCCAGGTTAAACATCAAAAGATAAAGATGAAATACCATGTGGGAATCCTGACACCAGATTCCAACAAGAGTAAGCCATTGATGTTCATTAACACCAGGTGGTACATCTTTTCCAATTTCACCCAACGACCTTTTATCACGATTGTAATATTTTTTCTTTAGGCGAGATTTGTAGGCTCTCCACTTTTTTGCAAGTGTCATTAGGATCCAGTCTCGTGTAAGTTGCTTTGTCTCAGGAGGGTAGACAAATTTTACCTACAGCAATCCAAGTGTACTGTCAAATGTACGAACATAATAATTTGTGTTACAAAATAGAGTTGTCAAAAATTTACCTCAACAAGTTTGATCATCTCCTGTTGTTTTGGCTCAAACATTGCATTGTCCCATCTTGGAATATGCAAAGGTGCAGTTGTCGAATTTTGTGCTAGTTCAGTAAGATAAGTGCTAAGAATGGAACCCGATCTTTCATTTGGTACTCCATTTTGATCGGTCCCCACAATAATCTTTCCTCCTTTCAAGTTTGACAAAAATTGACTTCGAAATACCCCAACTATTTGTCGCATGTCTCCATTCGGCCCTACATAGGAATATAACAATGATGCACAGAATGCTAGCAAAGTACAACCATACGGATTCTGGAAAAAATGTATCAAAACTTACAAATTATCTTAATTGGGCTAGTAGATTCATGAGGCAACCCTGGTAATATATTATCAATCTTTGGAGGACCTTGTAAACCATCTTCATTAAGATCTACATCTTCTGCATCATGTTCTGAAAAATTGATCTTTCGCAGTCGTCGAGGTATACTTGACATGATAATTTCCTAAAGAAAGGGAAAATCAGTCAGCATGTATGTACTGTAATTATGACTTGTAATTTAGTAAGCTAATAAGTTTATGATGTCCTTTGTTAAGCAAATAAGTTCCCGCAATCAGTACAAATGTTCAGAATGTGATATTTTGAAATCTGCAAAAAATAAAATAAGCAGAGAAAAATGATTTGGACTGCTGAGAACAAGGGTTTGTTTCGTTGAGATGTAAAGAAAGCAAAACTGAAATGACAGTTTGAGTATGCTGCTGGTTCTGAAATGACTCCAAGAGAACAATTCAACTTGCTATAAAATTCCATGTAGCTATGTACCGTATTAATTGTACAAAAATACAGTACACATTGCTGCAGTATTGCTTTCAGTATGACAAAATCAGAAACATCAGTACAGGTCACACTAGTATTTGAACTTCGTCATGTCATATTGTTAATATCTGAACTGCTATAGGATCAGATCACCACAGGCAGCTAACCACTAAATAAATAAGATCTCTACATTCAGATTAGAGCCTAATTTCACAAGCAGGTTGTTTATTCAGATTATACACTAATATTCAGTTTCAGGCATGCACTTGACAGAGAAATTCGAGACTGAACAAGGAACTCTCTATGGTCTCAGATTCGTGGTGTTTGTTTAGATGCGATCAATCAAATCCACACCCAGTCCCCATGGTACACCCACTGATCGCACGCTCAGATACCCACCGCATCGCCACATGCCGCAAAAGTTCCTACCTCTTCGCCGTCGGCGGCGGCGGTGGCGGCGGGGAGCGTTCACCGGCCGGCCGTACATTGACTTACAGGACAAAGTATAACATTGAATAGAAATGCGGTTGATCCAATCTTTGAGAGATGCACGAACCTGGGCGTAGGCACGCAGCAGCGGATCCAATCTTTGACGATGAGCGGATCAAGTAGAGGGTGGCGGCTGGCTTGATAGATGAGGACGATAGATCCCCTTCGCTAAGATGGAGGCAGAGGGAAAAACGTGACAAACTATATATATTACTAAGCGTTTTTACCCAGAAAATAAGCTGGAATATATTCTTTTAGCGCTAAAAGTACCAAACGTTAGCGCCAAAACGAAAGTTGAGAGGGAATATTTTTCTTAATCGGTAAAACTAAGAAAATGAGCGCCTAAAAAAAAGAATGTTTGATCTTGTCAATTCTAAGCGGAAATAAGTTTGAATAGTACTTCTTCGAATATATTTTTTATACCGCGATGATCGTGCCTAGTTTGGTTTCTAGGTAGGTAAGCGAGCGAGCGACTCCGCCGTTTGCCACTCCAACAACGGCGTCCACCCAACCCTCGCCAGCGGCCGCTCCGGCACCGGCGGCCACCTCCCGGGCCCCGTCCTCTCCTCTCCCCCCTAGCCATCCTCCCTCTCCTTCCTCCGGCCGGTCATGGGGACCCCCTCAATCGAGTCTCCGGCCGGTCAAGGTATCGCTTATCGGGAACTTATCGGTCGACCCCCGATAAGTGGTAAATCGGTCGATTTATCGGAATATCGGCCGCAATATCAGAATATCGGACGAAATATCGGCCAATTTATCTTATCGGCCAGACACCGGTAAGCTATAAATCGGCCGATTTATTGGAATATCGGCCGATATCCTTAACAGAGCTCCTATCTAGCCGACGATCGTCACCAGCGCTCATGGGTTCTCCTATTCGAAACCCTATGGGTTCACCCGAGGGATTTGTTGAGATGCAGATTCGACAATTGGCGCCGTCTATGGGAACGGATCTGCTCTGTCGTGGTCACCCCTCACTCGCTGGGATCACGCCCGGTATTTAGTGATCTGGAGAAGAGCGTCACCTCGACGTTCGGGAGCTTGAAGTTCTACACCAGCAAGTTCGGAAGGGATTAGGTATGGCAGCCGCGAGGCTTGCCTCCTACGATCGCAGGAAGGCCGCCGAACACCAGGAGAAGGAAAAAGAGAAGGAGGCATCGCGCAAGCATAGGAGCGCTTCGCCCAGAAGAGACAAATCACCTCGCCGTGGTCGAGGAAAAGAAGCCCGGCGACGCGATGACAGTCGAAGCAGCAACGAAGGTAGCCAGAGAAGGGAGGGGCTCTACTGGCGCGCATGGCCGGGCAGCTCGGCTACAGTCCCGTGGCATGGCGGAGGTTGCTCCCGAGGTGGCGCCAAGGCCGATCCGCGTGTTCCTTCTCGCTTCGACGAGGTCTCGGCGGCGGAGAACGCCTTGCGCTGGGCTCTGGTTGCGTTTCGTTCGGGCAGAAGGACTCGGGTGACCCTCGGCGAGGTGGCGAAGGCGATCGAGGATCGTGTCTCGCGCGCCGGGGACAACTTTTCGACCCACTGGTTCTGGCCGGCAGACTATTTGGTCGTCTGCTCTAGTCGGCGAGTTTGGGACGAAGTGCTCGGAGCTGGGGACGCGGACGTCGATGGCTTCTCATTGCGGTTCGCCCCCATGGAATAGACAGTTACAGGCGGAGCGTGTCCCTCTGCGCTACCGCGTGGTGGTTGAGCTTACAGGCGTGCCGGCGCACGCGTGGAACGCCACGACGGCGAGGGTGGCTCTCGGACCGACGTCGTGGGTGGAAAGGCTGGCACGGCGACGGCGAGCCGAGAAGATATACACTGCATGACCGTCTACGCGTGGACCGACGAGCTTGAGCTCGTCTCAGCTGTGCGTGAGCTCTGGATTGAGGAGGCCGATGACCTCATGGCGTTCCCGGGCGCCATCAGGCCGCAGGATTTCGTCTCCGATGACATTCTCGACCACGTCGAGAGCGTCATCCGCCAGTGGAGCGAGCGCGAGGAGCACAGCGCGGCGAAGCCCACCCAACAACGTTTTTTGGCGCCAGCGGACAGAATATGGCCCAGTCGTGCTCCCACGAGCTCGATTAGCGCCGGTTTGGTCAAAATTTCGACAAGGCCTAAGACGGGTTCATGAGAATTGATGAAGAAGGACCAAATTGCAAGTTATATTTTCTTTGTATTGTCTTTCTATAAAACATAAGCACTACGGTGTATTTTATCTTTATCTCCGGGCCCTATTTGTGATTTATACACTGTCTTCTAGCTCAAGTGCGTGTCGAGCTCATGCCGATCTCCGCGGCCACGTTGTCCTCCCCGCCTCGATACACCACTCTGAGCCTTTCCACCTTGCCTGATAGCTCCGTCGCGCCGTTCTTGTTCGATCTGCTGAAGGAATCGACCCATCTGCCTTATGTTTCTGTAGCCGAGCACATCTGCCTCCGCTCCGGTCCGTCACCGCCGCCTCGTCGATCCCCTCCTGTGGGGAGACCTCGCGCTTATTCTCGTCTCCCGCGGCTTTTACTGGAGTCCCTGAAGCTTCCTGACCTTCCCCTCGAGCTTGGTCATCGCCGTGTCGTCCCCGCCCCGCTAGTGTGCCCCGCCGTCCACCGGCGTCGTCCATGGCGTCAACGCCGTGCTCCCTTGTCCACTCCGGCCACGCCTACAGATTCCTGGTGAGCTCCCGATTCCGCCCCCACCTCTCCCTTGTCTCTCTCGTATCCTCTGTCCGGTTCCCCGCCTAATTCTGCCGCTAGCTACCTTGTAGTGCTAGCTGCATATTTTCAGTGTAGGCAAACTTGGTTCAGAGTAGTACCAGCTGTATATTGTCAGTTTGAACAAATAACTTGGTTCAGATTAGTACCAGCTGCGTATTTGTTAGTTTCGACAAACTTGGTTCAAGAACTTACGGACCCATTTTGGCACAAGCAGCTGGTTACCATATTAAATAATGCTTCATTTGGCAAGCAAGTATTTCCTAGTCATGTCAACATTCGGTATATGTAAAACGAATATATATCTTAAAAAGGGTAATATTTAAGTACACTTGTTTGACAATTGTATAAATTAGTGATCTCTAAGAAAAAAAGCAAACACATCGAGTCTACTTGCCTACAATTTGCAAAAAATACATTGCTCTAATATGTTTCATCTGATGATTCCTCCCCACTACTATCATCAGATTCGTCTGATGATTGCTCCGCACCCATATCAAAAAAATCACGTGGTGGGTTGCCTCCAACCACTGTGTTCCATCCTTCTTGTTTTGGATCTTCTACATAGAAAACCTGTTTCACTTGAGAAGAAAACACAAAAGGATCGTCATCTAAATTCTGACCGGTGTGTATTTTCCGAGAGAAGTTTACAACAGGGAATCCAAAATCATCATACTTAAAGCCAGCTTTATGATGAACATCATACCAATCGCATTTGAAGAGCACAACCTTATAATCCTTATATGATAATTCCCAAATGTCAGACAATCTACCATAATAACTAACTCCATCCGCTGCAATGTTCAGTATGCCGCTGTTTTGTGTGACGTGACCAATCTCGCGGATCATAGTGTGGAACCTAAAACCATTAATGATATATCCACTGTAACGCACACCATATTTATTTGGTTTTGCAGCCAGTGCTCTTATCATTTCAGAGAATCCCAGTCCATCTTGTTCTATAACCTGTATATATATAATGTTTGCATTTAGTTCGTGGTCATGTAAGTCCATCGTGTAGAAGCATGATTAACTGTACCTTCTGTTCCAACCAATCAGCAAAGTGTTTGTTAATCAACATATCAATGTCAGCATCATTCAAAGTAGCTACAAGAGATTTTTTGCCCTTCTCATGGTCTAGAAATTCTCTGCGACAAGTAAAGCAATTCAATATTAAGGTCATTTCATCAAGTTTTGTAAAAAGAGTAAGTATAGAATTAATACATACCTGCGCAGATCTTTAAGCTCATCACAGTGTCGCAATACATACCGATGCGCATGCAGAAGAAGTTGGTTATCGAAATGGCTTACTATGGTTCCCTTTCCAATTGATTGACCAGCACTATCAAACATATACATGTCCTTTGTGTTATCCGAAGGATCTGGGTTTCGAGATGGTTTTGTAAAACATGTAGCTCCTTCTAAAAATCTTGAACAGAAGGTCAAGCATTCATCAGCAATATATCCTTCAGCTATTGAACCTTCGGGATGAGCTCTACTTTGTACAAATGACTTCAGCCGAACAAAATATCTATATATATATATATATAAGTTAGTTTCATGATTTGTTGAAAATACAAAATAAAACTGAAATTCCATACCTTCCTATAGGATACATCCAACGGTAGTGCACTGGACCGCCAAGTTTAACTTCTTCGACTAAGTGCACCATTAAATACACCATGACGGTGAAAAATGATGGAAGAAATATTCTTTCCATATCACAAAGTGTCATCACAATACTCTCTTGTAGTTCGTCAAGCTCAGACACATGTAAAACTTTGGAGCATATCTTCTTAAAAAAATTAGCCAACCGGATAACTATCATCATGACCTCTTTGCTGGGATAACAAGATCGAAGTGTTATAGGAAGAATTTCTTGTATAAGAACATGGCAATCATGACTTTTCAGACCACTCAATGTACAATATTTCATATTGACACACCTAGCAATGTTTGACGCATAACCATGAGAGGTCCTAATCTTCTTGAGGATTGAACAAAGAATTTCCTTCTTTTCTCTAGACATAGTGAAAGGTGCAGGGTGGTATGTCTCTTTTGCTTTGTCATCTGGAAAAGGCTGAAGGTGTGTTCGAATTCCAATTTCCTTCAGGTCATCCCGTGCATTAAATCCATCCTTTGTTTTGCCATCAATATCCAACAATGTCCCAATTAAATTGTCACATACATTTTTTTTCTATATGCATCACATCAAGATTATGCCTTAACTTGTTTCCCTCCCAATACGGCAACTCAAAGAATATTGACTTTTTTTAAACCAATCATCTGGCTTCTTCTCGTCACGCTTACTAGGCGTGCTTGATTTTTTCTTGGTGACATTTCTTTTACGCTTATGATCTTCGGGATTTGCTTTCCCACTTTTTATATTTTTGCCTCTCTTCTTGCCTTTTTTCTCCTTAGCTATTTTAAGCTTTTTTCCTAACACAAACACTCTTCCCTGCAACATATTCAAAGCTGAGCTCCCATTCATACTTTTAGGTTCGAGTTCTGTCTCTTCGGTGTTATCAAACTGCATCACACTACTTCTATATGAATGATCCTCCGGTAACCATCGGCGATGACCCATATAACACCATTTCTTCCCTTTCTTTAGCCATCGGGGTTTTATAGATGCAGCACACGACAGACATGCATACTGACCACTTGTGCTCCAACCATAAAGGTATGCTAATGCAGGGAAATCGTTCAAAGTCCACAATAGTGCAGCCTTGAGAGGAAAGTCTTTCTTCGTAGAATCATCATATGTGTCCACACCCTTCCAGCGTTGTTGGAGCTCATCAACCAATGGCTTCAAATATACATCAATATCATTACCGGGGGAATGTGGTCCTGGGATGATCATTGACAAAATTAAAGATGTTTGTTTCATGCAAACCCAAGGTGGTAGGTTGTATGGACTAAGCATCACCGGCCAAGTACTATGTGTTGAACTCATGTTTCTGAAAGGGTTAAAACCATCACTTGCAAGACCAAGGCGCACATTACGGGCATCCTCAGCAAATTTGGGATATCTAAAATCAAGATCTTTCCGACACTCACCATCAGCTGGGTGACGCAAAAAATTATCTTTGGTGCATCCCTCATCATGCCAACGCATGTCATCAGATGTTTTGGTTGTTGAAAAGAGCCTTTGGAGCCTTGGTATGAAAGGAAAATACCGCAAAACCTTTGACGGTATCTTCCTGTTCTTCTTAGATAAAATTGGGGCATCTCCCTTGTCATCGGTCAACCAACGAGACGTACCACATACATGGCAAGACTCTTGGTTTGCCCTTTCACCTCTAAAAAGCATGCAGTCTTGAGGGCATGAATGGATTTTCTCATACTCAAGCCCCAAACCACGGATGATCTTTTTGGCTTCATGATATTTCTTTGGTAACTTTGCCTCTATGAGGAAGTGCTTTAGACAATACACCTAGTAGTGCCGTAAATGATTCTTGTGACCAACCATGTAAGACTTTCAAGTGATATATGGTGACTATAAATGACAACCTTGAAAAGGCTTCACATCCGTCATGCAATTTTATGTTGGCATCTTGTAAGTAGCTTTCTCTCTTTTCATCACATTTGTCGTATGGAGCACTCCAACTATCAGCCATATCAGATTCCATATTGGCAAATTCAGATTGAGTACCAGCAGATGGGCTTGATAGTGTTTCATAGCTTTTACTGAAAGTAGTACCATATACGGCATTTACGAGACCTAGCATGTCATCCATTTTTTTGTGGCCATCTTGTATAACATTATTTCTAGGAATACCAGGAATAGAAAAATTCCTATTGTTCTCTGATACTTGTGCAAATGCAACAGATGATGCATCACATTCCTCTCCATGGAAAACCCATCTAGTATAATCTTGAAGAATACCATCACACCGTAGGTGGGTTTTCACTTCATCGTAACGTTGTCTTGCTTTGTTTGCACAATTTACGCATGGACAAATGATCTTTTCAGCAAGTGGAACATCACGGTATGCAAAAGAAAGGAATTCCTCGACACCATGTTTATATTCAATGCATACTCTTGGTTTACTCATCCATTCTCGATCCATTGCACTTCAGTATGCTGTGGGGATAAAATCAAAGTAATTTAGTTATTATATGTCCTCCAAGACACAAACCTTTGGTTTAGAGAAATACAAGCATGCAAGGGGCATTGGCACTTGCATAACAGTAGAATATTGCTACAGTATGTAAAGACCCACAAAAATAAGTATGCAAGTGAAGTCTGAGAGGTAATCTTGCTAGATATAAATGCATGAGGATATGTACTTAGATATAAGGCTAGCCCCAGTGGGAGTAACATCAGTAGTAACATCAACGCTACGTAGGCAAAAAAGATGACGTGTCACGTATTAAATGAGGAGAGAGATGGGTGTGGTAACTAGCTATGTTACCGTAACATCACACATTACAATGCAATATGAGTCTACAAGCTAATAAATGTAGCTTTGCATGACACCACTTCTATGTTACTCTCCACTATGGAGGTAGTAACATAGTCTTGAAAAACGTGTATGTTACTAGGCTATGTTACTCCCCATTGTGACTAGCCTAAGTAGTTGTTGTTACTTGTCCCTTGACTGCTGTCGGTTTGTTTGGATAGACTTGGACTTTTTATTTTAACTTGATCATTCATATGGTTCTTCTCTATATTAGCTTAATCAGCCCCATGAAAGCTTGTTTATGTCAAACCACTGAAATTGCTAAACTAAGTGCATCACTTTGTTCTCTACAAAGTTCTAGATTTGTCACTATGGCTTGACAATTTCGTATAGATCTCGCCACCTAATTATATTACTGCCCTCACTGACAGGTACAGGAAAAAATCGCAAGCCAGCTTCATGTATTCCGAAGGTCCTCGGCTGAGTGGTTCGCTGATCTGAAAATCCTCAAGATAAGAACAACCGCGAATGAGGCAACACACCTGACCGCAGCCTTCTCAATATCTTCAGAAGATATAGACAAGATACGAAGAACATCATACCATTGTTGTCGGTGAAAACTGGGAGTTGCTGACACTAAAAGGCAATGGAACATAGACTCTATGCTTTACTAACGAGTGGTAACTGTATAACTAGAACATGCATGTACTACATGTACCCACGAACTGTTTAGCTTCACGTGTAGACATAGCATCTCTTCTCTCTATGTACTGAGATCTGAGTCTACGTTTTGAGCAAGAACCCATATAGTCAGACAGAGATTTCACGAGCATCCCTGCCTGTCAAGCGATAATTTAAAAGAAATACCCATTGTTGAGCCGATTCGCTTTAGATTAAGCACAACACGAACTAAGAAGATAGAAATTAACCTTGTCACGGTCTCACGGAGGAGATTCAGGGGAGGTTTGATACTGCACCAAAAGTTTTCGATTGTGTGTGCCAGCCGGTACAACCAGATCGCAAAGCGATTCAGGAGGCAGGAGGCATACGGTCCTTGCTTTGGCGGCGTAGCTGGTATATCATGTACGAAGTTTGTTTGTTTTAGGGATAATAAAAGATATTTTATACTCCACGCAAAAAAAAGATATTTTATACCAAGGTACGTACCTATTCCTTATGTTAAAATAACGTACCACTTCGGTATCTTAGAAAAAGTACCGCTTTGTATATTTGGACCCAATTCTACCTCTTTTGCTTTCAGTTATATAATCGATGAATATAAAGCTGTGTAGTTACGTAAAAAAATATAGAGAAGGGTTGGTGCTCGGATCCAACTCTTGTCGTTCCGCATTCAGGAAAAAGTTGGTACAGCTCTAGATATATTATTCTCTATTTTAAAAGGCATATTACTCTTTCTATTATCCATGGTGATATACATGCTTTCTAAAGCGTCTCAAGTGTGCGTCCTTAGTACCCACAAATTAGCAAAATTGTTTATTTGGTTATCTACAAAAATAAACGACGAGACGTTATATGAAGCGTCTCAAAATACGTCCTTATGCAGAGGTGCTCTATCACTCTAAAGACGAATATAAATGCGTCCCATGAAACACGTCTCTACGTGCTCGGTTTCTTGTAGTGATACTAGATTGACAGTAGACACATCTACACAAACTACTAGTATCGCACACATGTAAATAACAAGGGCAGGGATAAACGTGTTATACCCTGAGACCGGCCAGTTGGCAGTAGACGTAGCAGTGGCGGCAGCCGCGGCGGCGTCGGCAGCAGCGGTGGCGGCCTCAGCAGCAGCAGCGGCCTCGGTGGCAGCAGTGGCGGCAGCAGCAGCTCGTTCGGCTTCGGTGGCCATGTTGACGATGAGGTAGTGTGACGCCCCGAGATCGGGCACTATGCAGATTTCAGCATTCCCGCCAGATCCGCATAATAACCGATTCCAGGTTGCCATTTATGATAACATTACAATAGTTCACGAATAATCCACAATTACAACAGAAACAGATAGATACAAGATGACTCAAACGAGCCAGGGATAGAACTGATACAATACAAAGATCCAAACAACAGCGGAAGAAACCACATAGCGTCCGGCTACGGACAAGATCCAACTTGGACTAAAGAGTCCTGAAGATAACCGAGAGCGTCCAATCCCTGCCCAGGCCAAGCCGGAGGGATTCCCAAGCTAACGTCGTCAGACTTCAAACCTGTTGACTGCAATGTTGAATATGCAGCCACGAAAGAGATTCGTGGGTCAGTACGGTTAAGTACTGGCAAGGGGGATAAAACCCATACTCACAAGTTACCGGCGTAGCCAGTCGTCACAAGATACAAATACTTTAGGATCAACGGAAAGGAAGGGGTTCTTGCAAATAAGCGACAGCAGGCTGCACTAACCAACTACAGAGAGATACTACCACTTCCGGCTAACAGAAAGAAGATAAGATCGAGTATTGTAACCAACTGAAAAATAACTCCAAACAAACCCATCCTGGATCTCGCCCCTTTATCCAAAGAAGCAATCCGAGGATAACTCACACAATTGAATTAATGATGGTTCAGATTATTGTGTCAATAAGCCTATTACTAGTCAAGTTGTTAATCATTGGGTGAAAGATTGTTAATCATTAGGTTTAAGTTGTCCTGAGTACTTGTTAGCCAGTACTTTCACCAATTAATCCATAACCGCGGAAAACACGGCTTCTCGAGAAGATTATCCCTGCAGGGTTGCACCAATTTAGCCGTACACGCAAGAATAACCCGCCAGATGGGGAGCTAACCCACCAAGCGAGGTACTCTACACAACTCAACTCTTCTTCGCATCAAGCCCAAAGAACCTTGGGCGCACGGCTAATCGAGCCCCGAAGAAAAGGGACCCTCATAGCACTCTAAGACCGTGTCCCCCTATATGCCGACTACGAAAGTTCCACCCGGGTACCAAGGGCTCGCAAGATCATGCATGCAGCAAATGGAAAACCCGAACTAAATGAGGCGATTTGGACGAGATGCGAATCGAGTCAAATTGAGGGGGGCGCCCATACTCGCTTCCCACATGCGGGTAGTGCGCTCATCATGGTTCGGTAGACAAGACCCTTTTCCTATTAGGGTCGACACTAGCAGGCCTCAAAACCACAAGGGCCTCCTGCCGGTGCCTTATCATCAAATTTATTATTAAACAATAACAGTAGCATGATTGATTGATTGATTAAACATCGAGCCCCCAGAACATAATAGAGTAATAACAGAAAGTAACGGGTAACAGACTCGAGCAAAACAACCCTAAGCATGATAGTAAGACACGGGCAACAAGCAATGGTTATAAGTATGGAGGTGAGGCAATATCAAGGTTAAGGGATTCATGTGATGGGTTCGTAACAGAATCAACTACTACTAAGGATAGCAGAAAAGAATCAACAGAAAGAATCGGTAACAAGTGATGAAAGGCAGCCATATGGCAGCAAGTGAGTATACTTGCCTGAGATCCCGCAAGGTAGCAGAACTTGTCGTTGCTCACATCATCTCAGCGTCCTATCCGGGAAGAAGCAACGAACCTCGAACAAACACCGGATGCAACAATTACTACTACGGCAAAAGATCCAGCATGATCAAGATATGGATGCATGACAATTTAATTTATGCATAGAAATAAACTAGTTGACATGATAAACAGATTTAAAGGGACCCATATGCAATTTGAGTTGCATATGGAAAGCCCATGAATTTTGGTTAGATTATTTGTTTTCCAACTAATCAACAGGTGAAGGTGGATTAGCATGATGCATGGATGAGGAAAACAACAAAATAACAACAGTAGAACCAATTGAGATAAGGTTTAATAATTTTAGGAATTTATTTATTAAGTTAGAGAATTTTGGTTCCTTAAGGGTGTCACACAAACAATTGTTGTTTTCATCAAGTTAAAGTGTTCAAAACAGATAACAAAGTTGATATTTGATTAAAACACCAAATTTTTAGGTGGATTACATGTTTCAAATATTGAAATTTGAATTAGGATGAATTTATTATGAATTAAACAATATTAAACAAGTTTTAAATGAATTTAGAACAAGCATGAATTTTATTTGAATTTTATTTGTTCAAAACATAAATTCAAATTCATATTTGAAAAGTTTACACTTTGATGGTTTGAAAACATATTTTGCATGTTCAAAAATATTTTATATTGAGCAAGTTATGATTTTATCAAATTTAAAGGAATTAAACAAGTATTAAATTATTTAGGCAATTTAAATTATTCAAACCAGGAAACAAATTTTATATTTGAATAGGATATTCAAAATGGTATGAAAAACATATTTTATTTGCTTTATTTGGAATTAGTATGAATTATTTATGAATTATTGCAAATTACATTTGAATTATTCAAATTTGAATCTTAAATGCATTTTTGAAATTTCAAAACAGGAAACAAAAGTTATATTTGAAAAGGTTATTTGAAATGGCATGGAAAACATATTTTATTTGCATTTATTGGATTAATAATGAATTAGTTATTGATTTTAGAAATTTGCAATTGATTTGTTTGAATTCAAATTTAAATTGCATTTTGGAATTTCAAAACAGTGAACAAATGTTACCAAAAGATAGAGAATTTAATTTAGACCAGTGTGCATATTTTATTTTCATTTATTGGAGTTATAAAACTAATTTTATTGCCAAAATACTTTCAGGGACTAATCTGTTAAAAATATGGACTAGTTTTTGATTACAGAAACGTTCAAAATCGTTTTATACCTACTGGAACAGCTACACAGGCACTGCCAGGGGGGGCCCCGTGGCTCACTGTGCCCGCGTGGCACACGAGGGGCTTACAGGTGGGCCTGCTCCTGGGCGCGCAATAGAGAAAAAAAAGTGGGGTTTTTATCCCTCAGCGGGGATCGAACCCAGGAGCTCACCCACGCGCGGACGGAACGGAACCAGTGCGGTGATCGTGTGCTTCTGTCAGATAACAGGATGCGAACGGTTTGAGGTTCAGTTGGAACTCTGAATTAACTGACGAAAACAAGTTTCTGAAACTTTGACAGGAACTGCGCGGCGGCTCACTGCGGCGATCACCGGCGCGTGCTCGTGCGCGGTTGCTGCGATGCGGTGCTGGGCGTGTGCAGACGCTTGCGAACAGAACAGGAGAGGGAAGGGTAAGGAGGGAGCGGCTGCTCACCGCGGTTCTGTTTGTCGTCGAGGCTCTGTCGACGGAGATAAGGGCGACGGTGGCCGGCGACGGCGCGGCCACCACAGGCCCTCCCAGCAAACGGTGACGGGACGGGGAGATGCAGGGGAACGCCCCGGCTCCATTTCCCTCCTCAGATGTCCCTCGAGGCGAACAGAGATGGGAAGGTGGCGGTGGTTCTCACGGCGGTTGGGTGGAGGCGGTGGTGATCGGGTGGTACAGAGAGGGGACTAGCAGGGAGAGGATGGAGGATGGCGGCGATGGAAGGGACCTAGCTAGGGTTTGCAGCAGAGAGGGAAGGGAGGTGGGTACTTAAGGAGGGGGGAAGGCCTGTACGGCATGGCATCCGGGGGGGAGGAGGTGATCGGAGGGTTCTGTGGTGGTCGTGCAGGTGACATCAGGTAGACGAAAGCGACAGATGGAGGGGGTGGGCCAGAAAGAGAGGAAAGGAATGGGCTTGGGGGGGAAGAAAAGAAAGGGGTTGGGCTGGTCTGCCCCTCTCCTTTGGGATTTTCCTTTTTATTATTTTTTTTGTAAAAAGAAATAAAAGGGAGAGAGAGAAAGGATAGGGGTTTTGGGGTGGTTTATGTTATGAACTATTTTTATTAATTTTTAAAACAGAAAAGAAAAGCAAAAGCTAACATTATTTCACAAGGTTGAAAGCTTAATTGGATTTTAAGTTGTTAAGTGAATTTTTTCCAAATAGAGTTTGGGGTATTTATTTGATAGTTGATTTTATTAAGTTGCAAACTATAATTAAAAGAAAATGGTAGCATTGTGGTTCAACCTTTGAATTATTAATGGGACTTTTTAAATTGGGATTTGAATTTCCATTAGTAATCATAAAGAGTTGATTTTCAATCAATTTTTATTCAATGAACTCAACACTTAATAAAACAATTATTGAATTTTAATTGTTTGCAAAATTTTAGTGGTTTGAACCATAATTGGATCATGCCCATTATGATTGAAAATGATTTGAAATTTAATTTGCCATTAGGGTTTTGATAACAGGGAAAATTTTATTAACAAGCAATTGGATTAAAACAACTTCAAATTATTGAAAAACAATTGAGTGATTTAGTTTGCAAGTTTGAAATTGGGAATTTTGAGCAAGGGTGAAAGTTTAAATTGTTTTGAAATTTCCAGTTGTGATGCAAACATGGTGCAATGCAATGTGATGTATATGATGCAAACAAAACAAACAGGTAACACCCCAGGTGTTACAGACGACACCACTAACAAGGGATTGCGCCCTCGCAATCTACCTGCTAACCCGGGAGGGGAAAGAAGTTCGACTATCGATTCTTCGTGTTTCCAGTTGATCTCCTCGACACCACTAACAAGGGCTTCTCGACACCACTAACAAGGGATTCTTGCTCGGAGTGACGACGATGTTATTCCACCAGGAATCTTCCGATGATCGAACCTATTAGGTTAAGGGCTCAGAAAACGTTTACCCACGTAGGATCCTAACACTTTGAAAGATAGACAAGGGGGAGAAAACTCCAAAAAAAATAAGATGGGAGGGGAAATAGAATAGGGATAAGGAGAAAACAAGAATCCTATTGAGATGTTTTTCCAAAATAGTTTAGCAGAAATAGTTTTTGACACTCTAGAAACAACGACCGTTAGCGAGGTTATCCTACAGGCTTTGCGGACCCGTTGCTTCGATAACCATTCGCATCGAAACAATCTCGGGAATCGGAACCAAGGCTCTGATACCATTTGTGACGCCCCGAGATCGGGCACTATGCAGATTTCAGCATTCCCGCCAGATCCGCATAATAACCGATTCCAGGTTGCCATTTATGATAACATTACAATAGTTCACGAATAATCCACAATTACAACAGAAACAGATAGATACAAGATGACTCAAACGAGCCAGGGATACAACTGATACAATACAAAGATCCAAACAACAGCGGAAGAAACCACATAGCGTCCGGCTACGGACAAGATCCAACTTGGACTAAAGAGTCCTGAAGATAACCGAGAGCGTCCAATCCCTGCCCAGGCCAAGCCGGAGGGATTCCCAAGCTAACGTCGTCAGACTTCAAACCTGTTGACTGCAATGTTGAATATGCAGCCACGAAAGAGATTCGTGGGTCAGTACGGTTAAGTACTGGCAAGGGGGATAAAACCCATACTCACAAGTTACCGGCGTAGCCAGTCGTCACAAGATACAAATACTTTAGGATCAACGGAAAGGAAAGGGTTCTTGCAAATAAGCGCCAGCAGGCTGCACTAACCAACTACAGAGAGATACTACCACTTCCGGCTAACAGAAAGAAGATAAGATCGAGTATTGTAACCAACTAAATAATAACTCCAAACAAACCCATCCTGGATCTCGCCCCTTTATCCAAAGAAGCAATCCGAGGATAACTCACACAATTGAATTAATGATGGTTCAGATTATTGTGTCAATAAGCCTATTACTAGTCAAGTTGTTAATCATTGGGTGAAAGATTGTTAATCATTAGGTTTAAGTTGTCCTGAGTACTTGTTAGCCAGTACTTTCACCAAGTAATCCATAACCGCGGAAAACAAGGCTTCTCGAGAAGATTATCCCTGCAGGGTTGCACCAATTTAGCCATACACGCAAGAATAACCCGCCAGATGGGGAGCTAACCCACCAAGCGAGGTACTCTACACAACTCAACTCTTCTTCGCATCAAGCCCAAAGAACCTTGGGCGCACGGCTAATCGAGCCCCGAAGAAAAGGGACCCTCATAGAACTCTAAGACCGTGTCCCCCTATATGCCGACTACGAAAGTTCCACCCGGGTACCAAGGGCTCGCAAGATCATGCATGCAGCAAATGGAAAACCCGAACTAAATGAGGCGATTTGGACGAGATGCGAATCGAGTCAAATTGAGGGGGGCGCCCATACTCGCTTCCCACATGCGGGTAGTGCGCTCATCATGGATCAGTAGACAAGACCCTTTTCCTATTAGGGTCGACACTAGCAGGCCTCAAAACCACAAGGTCCTCCTGCCGGTGCCTTATCATCAAATTTATTATTAAACAATAACAGTAGCATGATTGATTGATTGATTAAACATCGAGCCCCCAGAACATAATAGAGTAATAACAGAAAGTAACGGGTAACAGACTCGAGCAAAACAACCCTAAGCATGATAGTAAGACACGGGCAACAAGCAATGGTTATAGGTATGGAGGTGAGGCAATATCAAGGTTAAGGGATTCATGTGATGGGTTCGTAACAGAATCAACTACTACTAAGGATAGCAGAAAAGAATCAACGGAAAGAATCGGTAACAAGTGATGAAAGGCAGCCATATGGCAGCAAGTGAGTATACTTGCCTGAGATCCCGCAAGGTAGCAGAACTTGTCGTTGCTCACATCATCTCAGCGTCCTATCCGGGAAGAAGCAACGAACCTCGAACAAACACCGGATGCAACAATTACTACTACGGCAAAAGATCCAGCATGATCAAGATATGGATGCATGACAATTTAATTTATGCATAGAAATAAACTAGTTGACATGATAAACAGATTTAAAGGGACCCATATGCAATTTGAGTTGCATATGGAAAGCCCATGAATTTTGGTTAGATTATTTGTTTTCCAACTAATCAACAGGTGAAGGTGGATTAGCATGATGCATGGATGAGGAAAACAACAAAATAACAACAGTAGAACCAATTGAGATAAGGTTAATAATTTTAGGAATTTATTTATTAAGTTAGAGAATTTTGGTTCCTTAAGGGTGTCACACAAACAATTGTTGTTTTCATCAAGTTAAAGTGTTCAAAACAGATAACAAAGTTGATATTTGATTAAAACACCAAATTTTTAGGTGGATTACATGTTTCAAATATTGAAATTTGAATTAGGATGAATTTATTATGAATTAAACAATATTAAACAAGTTTTAAATGAATTTAGAACAAGCATGAATTTTATTTGAATTTTATTTGTTCAAAACATAAATTCAAATTCATATTTGAAAAGTTTACACTTTGATGGTTTGAAAACATATTTTGCATGTTCAAAAATATTTTATATTGAGCAAGTTATGATTTTATAAAATTTAAAGGAATTAAACAAGTATTAAATTATTTAGGCAATTTAAATTATTCAAACCAGGAAACAAATTTTATATTTGAATAGGATATTCAAAATGGTATGAAAAACATATTTTATTTGCTTTATTTGGAATTAGTATGAATTATTTATGAATTATTGCAAATTACATTTGAATTATTCAAATTTGAATCTTAAATGCATTTTTGAAATTTCAAAACAGGAAACAAAAGTTATATTTGAAAAGGTTATTTGAAATGGCATGGAAAACATATTTTATTTGCATTTATTGGATTAATAATGAATTAGTTATTGATTTTAGAAATTTGCAATTGATTTGTTTGAATTCAAATTTAAATTGCATTTTGGAATTTCAAAACAGTGAACAAATGTTACCAAAAGATAGAGAATTTAATTTAGACCAGTGTGCATATTTTATTTTCATTTATTGGAGTTATAAAACTAATTTTATTGCCAAAATACTTTCAGGGACTAATCTGTTAAAAATAAGGACTAGTTTTTGATTACAGAAACGTTCAAAATCGTTTTATACCTACTGGAACAGCTACACAGGCACTGCCAGGGGGGCCCCGTGGCTCACTGTGCCCGCGTGGCACACGAGGGGCTTACAGGTGGGCCTGCTCCTGGGCGCGCAATAGAGAAAAAAAAGTGGGGTTTTTATCCCTCAGCGGGGATCGAACCCAGGAGCTCACCCACGCGCGGACGGAACGGAACCAGTGCGGTGATCGTGTGCTTCTGTCAGATAACAGGATGCGAACGGTTTGAGGTTCAGTTGGAACTCTGAATTAACTGACGAAAACAAGTTTCTGAATCTTTGACAGGAACTGCGCGGCGGCTCACTGCGGCGATCACCGGCGCGTGCTCGTGCGCGGTTGCTGCGATGCGGTGCTGGGCGTGTGCAGACGCTTGCGAACAGAACAGGAGAGGGAAGGGTAAGGAGGGAGCGGCTGCTCACCGCGGTTCTGTTTGTCGTCGAGGCTCTGTCGACGGAGATAAGGGCGACGGTGGCCGGCGACGGCGCGGCCACCACAGGCCCTCCCAGCAAACGGTGACGGGACGGGGAGATGCAGGGGAACGCCCCGGCTCCATTTCCCTCCTCAGATGTCCCTCGAGGCGAACAGAGATGGGAAGGTGGCGGTGGTTCTCACGGCGGTTGGGTGGAGGCGGTGGTGATCGGGTGGTACAGAGAGGGGACTAGCAGGGAGAGGATGGAGGATGGCGGCGATGGAAGGGAACTAGCTAGGGTTTGCAGCAGAGAGGAAGGGGAGGTGGGTACTTAAGGAGGGGGGAAGGCCTGTACGGCATGGCATCCAGGGGGGAGGAGGTGATCGGAGGGTTCTGTGGTGGTCGTACAGGTGACATCAGGTAGCCGAAAGCGACAGATGGAGGGGGTGGGCTAGAAAGAGAGGAAAGGAATGGGCTTGGGGGGGAAGAAAAGAAAGGGGTTGGGCTGGTCTGCCCCTCTCCTTTGGGATTTTCCTTTTTATTATTTTTTTTGTAAAAAGAAATAAAAGGGAGAGAGAGAAAGGATAGGGGTTTTGGGGTGGTTTATGTTATGAACTATTTTTATTAATTTTTAAAACAGAAAAGAAAAGCAAAAGCTAACATTATTTCACAAGGTTGAAAGCTTAATTGGATTTTAAGTTGTTAAGTGGATTTTTTCCAAATAGAGTTTGGGGTATTTATTTGATAGTTGATTTTATTAAGTTGCAAACTATAATTAAAAGCAAATGGTAGCATTGTGGTTCAACCTTTGAATTATTAATGGGACTTTTTAAATTGGGATTTGAATTTCCATTAGTAATCATAAAGAGTTGATTTTCAATCAATTTTTATTCAATGAACTCAACACTTAATAAAACAATTATTGAATTTTAATTGTTTGCAAAATTTTAGTGGTTTGAACCATAATTGGATCATGCCCATTATGATTGAAAATGATTTGAAATTTAATTTGCCATTAGGGTTTTGATAACAGGGAAAATTTTATTAACAAGCAATTGGATTAAAACAACTTCAAATTATTGAAAAACAATTGAGTGATTTAGTTTGCAAGTTTGAAATTGGGAATTTTGAGCAAGGGTGAAAGTTTAAATTGTTTTGAAATTTCCAGTTGTGATGCAAACATGGTGCAATGCAATGTGATGCATATGATGCAAACAAAACAAACAGGTAACACCCCAGGTGTTACAGACGACACCACTAACAAGGGATTGCGCCCTCGCAATCCACCTGCTAACCCGGGAGGGGAAAGAAGTTCGACTATCGATTCTTCGTGTTTCCAGTTGATCTCCTCGACACCACTAACAAGGGCTTCTCGACACCACTAACAAGGGATTCTTGCTCGGAGTGACGACGATGTTATTCCACCAGGAATCTTCCGATGATCGAACCTATTAGGTTAAGGGCTCAGAAAACGTTTACCCACGTAGGATCCTAACACTTTGAAAGATAGACAAGGGGGAGAAAACTCCAAAACAAATAAGATGGGAGGGGAAATAGAATAGGGATAAGGAGAAAACAAGAATCCTATTGAGATGTTTTTCCAAAATAGTTTAGCAGAAATAGTTTTTGACACTCTAGAAACAACGACCGTTAGCGAGGTTATCCTACAGGCTTTGCGGACCCGTTGCTTCGATAACCATTCGTATCGAAACAATCTCGGGAATCGGAACCAAGGCTCTGATACCATTTGTGACGCCCCGAGATCGGGCACTATGCAGATTTCAGCATTCCCGCCAGATCCGCATAATAACCGATTCCAGGTTGCCATTTATGATAACATTACAATAGTTCACGAATAATCCACAATTACAACAGAAACAGATAGATACAAGATGACTCAAACGAGCCAGGGATACAACTGATACAATACAAAGATCCAAACAACAGCGGAAGAAACCACATAGCGTCCGGCTACGGACAAGATCCAACTTGGACTAAAGAGTCCTGAAGATAACCGAGAGCGTCCAATCCCTGCCCAGGCCAAGCCGGAGGGATTCCCAAGCTAACGTCGTCAGACTTCAAACCTGTTGACTGCAATGTTGAATATGCAGCCACGAAAGAGATTCGTGGGTCAGTACGGTTAAGTACTGGCAAGGGGGATAAAATCCATACTCACAAGTTACCGGCGTAGCCAGTCGTCACAAGATACAAATACTTTAGGATCAACGGAAAGGAAGGGGTTCTTGCAAATAAGCGACAGCAGGCTGCACTAACCAACTACAGAGAGATACTACCACTTCCGGCTAACAGAAAGAAGATAAGATCGAGTATTGTAACCAACTGAAAAATAACTCCAAACAAACCCATCCTGGATCTCGCCCCTTTATCCAAAGAAGCAATCCGAGGATAACTCACACAATTGAATTAATGATGGTTCAGATTATTGTGTCAATAAGCCTATTACTAGTCAAGTTGTTAATCATTGGGTGAAAGATTGTTAATCATTAGGTTTAAGTTGTCCTGAGTACTTGTTAGCCAGTACTTTCACCAAGTAATCCATAACCGCGGAAAACACGGCTTCTCGAGAAGATTATCCCTGCAGGGTTGCACCAATTTAGCCGTACACGCAAGAATAACCCGCCAGATGGGGAGCTAACCCACCAAGCGAGGTACTCTACACAACTCAACTCTTCTTCGCATCAAGCCCAAAGAACCTTGGGCGCACGGCTAATCGAGCCCCGAAGAAAAGGGACCCTCATAGCACTCTAAGACCGTGTCCCCCTATATGTCGACTACGAAAGTTCCACCCGGGTACCAAGGGCTCGCAAGATCATGCATGCAGCAAATGGAAAACCCGAACTAAATGAGGCGATTTGGACGAGATGCGAATCGAGTCAAATTGAGGGGGGCGCCCATACTCGCTTCCCACATGCGGGTAGTGCGCTCATCATGGATCAGTAGACAAGACCCTTTTCCTATTAGGGTCGACACTAGCAGGCCTCAAAACCACAAGGGCCTCCTGCCGGTGCCTTATCATCAAATTTATTATTAAACAATAACAGTAGCATGATTGATTGATTGATTAAACATCGAGCCCCCAGAACATAATAGAGTAATAACAGAAAGTAACGGGTAACAGACTCGAGCAAAACAACCCTAAGCATGATAGTAAGACACGGGCAACAAGCAATGGTTATAGGTATGGAGGTGAGGCAATATCAAGGTTAAGGGATTCATGTGATGGGTTCGTAACAGAATCAACTACTACTAAGGATAGCAGAAAAGAATCAACGGAAAGAATCGGTAACAAGTGATGAAAGGCAGCCATATGGCAGCAAGTGAGTATACTTGCCTGAGATCCCGCAAGGTAGCAGAACTTGTCGTTGCTCACATCATCTCAGCGTCCTATCCGGGAAGAAGCAACGAACCTCGAACAAACACCGGATGCAACAATTACTATTACGGCAAAAGATCAAGCATGATCAAGATATGGATGCATGACAATTTAATTTATGCATAGAAATAAACTAGTTGACATGATAAACAGATTTAAAGGGACAGATATGCAATTTGAGTTGCATATGGAAAGCCCATGAATTTTGGTTAGATTATTTGTTTTCCAACTAATCAACAGGTGAAGGTGGATTAGCATGATGCATGGATGAGGAAAACAACAAAATAACAACAGTAGAACCAATTGAGATAAGGTTTAATAATTTTAGGAATTTATTTATTAAGTTAGAGAATTTTGGTTCCTTAAGGGTGTCACACAAACAATTGTTGTTTTCATCAAGTTAAAGTGTTCAAAACAGATAACAAAGTTGATATTTGATTAAAACACCAAATTTTTAGGTGGATTACATGTTTCAAATATTGAAATTTGAATTAGGATGAATTTATTATGAATTAAACAATATTAAACAAGTTTTAAATGAATTTAGAACAAGCATGAATTTTATTTGAATTTTATTTGTTCAAAACATAAATTCAAATTCATATTTGAAAAGTTTACACTTTGATGGTTTGAAAACATATTTTGCATGTTCAAAAATATTTTATATTGAGCAAGTTATGATTTTATCAAATTTAAAGGAATTAAACAAGTATTAAATTATTTAGGCAATTTAAATTATTCAAACCAGGAAACAAATTTTATATTTGAATAGGATATTCAAAATGGTATGAAAAACATATTTTATTTGCTTTATTTGGAATTAGTATGAATTATTTATGAATTATTGCAAATTACATTTGAATTATTCAAATTTGAATCTTAAATGCATTTTTGAAATTTCAAAACAGGAAACAAAAGTTATATTTGAAAAGGTTATTTGAAATGGCATGGAAAACATATTTTATTTGCGTTTATTGGATTAATAATGAATTAGTTATTGATTTTAGAAATTTGCAATTGATTTGTTTGAATTCAAATTTAAATTGCATTTTGGAATTTCAAAACAGTGAACAAATGTTACCAAAAGATAGAGAATTTAATTTAGACCAGTGTGCATATTTTATTTTCATTTATTGTAGTTATAAAACTAATTTTATTGCCAAAATACTTTCAGGGACTAATCTGTTAAAAATAAGGACTAGTTTTTGATTACAGAAACGTTCAAAATCGTTTTATACCTACTGGAACAGCTACACAGGCACTGCCAGGGGGGCCCCGTGGCTCACTGTGCCCGCGTGGCACACGAGGGGCTTACAGGTGGGCCTGCTCCTGGGCGCGCAATAGAGAAAAAAAAGTGGGGTTTTTATCCCTCAGCGGGGATCGAACCCAGGAGCTCACCCACGCGCGGACGGAACGGAACCAGTGCGGTGATCGTGTGCTTCTGTCAGATAACAGGATGCGAACGGTTTGAGGTTCAGTTGGAACTCTAAATTAACTGACGAAAACAAGTTTCTGAAACTTTGACAGGAACTGCGCGGCGGCTCACTGCGGCGATCACCGGCGCGTGCTCGTGCGCGGTTGCTGCGATGCGGTGCTGGGCGTGTGCAGACGCTTGCGAACAGAACAGGAGAGGGAAGGGTAAGGAGGGAGCGGCTGCTCACCGCGGTTCTGTTTGTCGTCGAGGCTCTGTCGACGGAGATAAGGGCGACGGTGGCCGGCGACGGCGCGGCCACCACAAGCCCTCCCAGCAAACGGTGACGGGACGGGGAGATGCAGGGGAACGCCCCGGCTCCATTTCCCTCCTCAGATGTCCCTCGAGGCGAACAGAGATGGGAAGGTGGCGGTGGTTCTCACGGCGGTTGGGTGGAGGCGGTGGTGATCGGGTGGTACAGAGAGGGGACTAGCAGGGAGAGGATGGAGGATGGCGGCGATGGAAGGGAACTAGCTAGGGTTTGCAGCAGAGAGGGAAGGGAGGTGGGTACTTAAGGAGGGGGGAAGGCCTGTACGGCATGGCATCCAGGGGGGGAGGAGGTGATCGGAGGGTTCTGTGGTGGTCGTACAGGTGACATCAGGTAGACGAAAGCGACAGATGGAGGGGGTGGGCCAGAAAGAGAGGAAAGGAATGGGCTTGGGGGGGAAGAAAAGAAAGGGGTTGGGCTGGTCTGCCCCTCTCCTTTGGGATTTTCCTTTTTATTATTTTTTTTGTAAAAAGAAATAAAAGGGAGAGAGAGAAAGGATAGGGGTTTTGGGGTGGTTTATGTTATGAACTATTTTTATTAATTTTTAAAACAGAAAAGAAAAGCAAAAGCTAACATTATTTCACAAGGTTGAAAGCTTAATTGGATTTTAAGTTGTTAAGTGAATTTTTTCCAAATAGAGTTTGGGGTATTTATTTGATAGTTGATTTTATTAAGTTGCAAACTATAATTAAAAGCAAATGGTAGCATTGTGGTTCAACCTTTGAATTATTAATGGGACTTTTTAAATTGGGATTTGAATTTCCATTAGTAATCATAAAGAGTTGATTTTCAATCAATTTTTATTCAATGAACTCAACACTTAATAAAACAATTATTGAATTTTAATTGTTTGCAAAATTTTAGTGGTTTGAACCATAATTGGATCATGCCCATTATGATTGAAAATGATTTGAAATTTAATTTGCCATTAGGGTTTTGATAACAGGGAAAATTTTATTAACAAGCAATTGGATTAAAACAACTTCAAATTATTGAAAAACAATTGAGTGATTTAGTTTGCAAGTTTGAAATTGGGAATTTTGAGCAAGGGTGAAAGTTTAAATTGTTTTGAAATTTCCAGTTGTGATGCAAACATGGTGCAATGCAATGTGATGCATATGATGCAAACAAAACAAACAGGTAACACCCCAGGTGTTACAGGTAGTAGTCGAAGTAGACGTACGGCAGCGAGCAGTCGCGTAGGAGACGCTCCCCAAAAACCTAATCGCCCCTCTCCCGTACAGGATCTGGAGAGGCGGGGTTTCGGAGGCCTGCTCTCCCGTCGGCCGTGTACGCGGTAGACGGGATGGGATCACCGGCGGCAGCAACAGTAGGTGGAACGACAGTGGGCGCAAACAGGCGGCGTGTGTGAGTTGTGTGTACTGCGTCCGCCTGAGCCTCCAATTTATAGGCACGGCCGAGTAGGAGAACGGTCAATTTAATTGGCGTTTACTACAGCCGTTACCACGTGATAAAGGCGGCGTTTTACTGCGCGCAGTTATCACACACGATCAATACGGCTGTTACCAATATAACTGTTGACTCCCCGTTTCCGACTGCCAAAATAAAGACATTGGCTCGGCTCATTCCCGCAACCCGCGGCGCGTCGTGACGTGTCGTGATGAGGCGAGGCGGGCGGCGGAGGAGGAGGAGCGCGCGTGTGGAACACCTCCGCTACTCCTCTCTCTTCATACCAACTCACACTAGTGGGGAGAGAGCTCACCTAATAAACTGATGCAAAACTCTCCCAACTAGCAATGTGGGACTAAACTCCCACCATTTGCTATGGCAGCATGGGCCTTTGAGATTAAGTGGAAATTGACTAATGGGCCTGTAGGTCCATCCGAATTTCAGCAATACCCCACCAGATCCCGAAGACCCATGGTGTTGTCCTTTGTTCCATTCACTGTTTTTATATACTGGCATTTTCAGTGGAGACCCGTTAAGGTTGAACATCCACCTAGAACAAGTAGCTACACTACATCACAACTGAACAATGGACTATGCCTTGAATTGTCAGTTTGGCGTAAAATAGTTTCACTAAATGTCTTACCAGTACTAGGCTGCCGAATGCTGACCCCTCGGGTGGAGCATATTAGTCATACTCCTGGCCTATTCATGAACTTATTAGAGATCACCCAATCTCATAGACTGTGACCAGCAGTCAGGATCATATAGGTGTGTTCCTCCAAAGATCGCTCTGTAGGATAGCATCTTGCTTATACAAGCCTTGGAACACATTAAGACAAAAGTCAACCTGCCATACAGTTTTTGAGAGTACTGCATCTCCAGTGGGGTGGGTTAGTAAAAATTACTCTCCTCGGTTAACCACTAGCTTGTTTTCCCAGGTCCCACTTCACGGGATCTCCGATCACATAGGTTGGGTTACTGCCATGACAACTCATGTGGGTCTCATACCCATCTCCCTCGATGCACTTTCTATCACAACACGTGATAGCCCTTTAGTAAAGGGATCTGCCAGATTCTTAGCCGACTGGATATAATCCACCGCTATCACTCCGGAGTTTCTTAAATGTCTGACAGCTTTTAATCTCATGTTTATGTGCTTTGTGGACTGTGCATTGTCCTTTGAACTCTTCACCTTGACAATTACTGTTTGATTGTCACAGTTCATAAGGATAGCCGGTACTGGCTTTTCAACCACAGGCAAGTCCATCAAAAGATCTTGAAGCCATCCTGCTTCGACACTAGACGTGTCTAATGCTGTTAATTCTGCTTCCATTGTCGATCTCGTTAAGATCGTTTGGTTGCAAGACTTCCAGGAAACAGCACCACCTCCAAGGGTAAACACATACCCCGTTGTGGCTTTCATCTCATCAGCATCAGAGATCCAATTCGCATCACAATACCCTTCAAGTACCGAAGGATATCCACTGTAGTGAAGTCCATGGTTCACGGTACCTTTCAGATAGCGCATAATTCTTTCTACAGCATGCCAATGCACATCACCCGGATTGGAAACAAACTGTCTTAGTTTGCACACAGCAAACATGATGTCAGGCCTCGTAGCGCTCGCTAGATACATGAGTGAACCAATTACTTGAGAGTACCTCAGCTGATCCTTAGCTGTGCCTTCGAACTTTCGAATCCGCACACTAGGATCATATGGTGTTGGAGAAATTTTGCAGTCCGAATATCCAAAACGACTCAAAACCTTCTCAACATAATGGGATTGCAGAAGTGTAATCCCACCCTCATTGTCTCTCAATAGCTTGATGTTCAAAATAACATCAGCCACACCAAGATCTTTCATCTCAAAGTTCTGGGATAGAAATAACTTAACCCCATTGATTACTTTGAGGTTGGTCCCAAATATCAGTATGTCATCAACCTACAAACACAATAGAACTCCTTCGCCCCCACCATGGCGATAGTATACACATTTGTCAGCTTCATTAACAACAAAGCCAACAGATGTTAAAGTTGTATTGAACTTCTCATGCCATTGCTTAGGTGCTTGTTTCAGCCCATATAAAGATTTCAGTAACTTACACACCTTTCCTTCTTGACCATCTAACACAAAGCCATCTGGTTGTTGCATATTGTCGTGGGATGATCACGGCAGATGTTACCAGGGGTAACTGATCTTGGGGCAAGTCGACACAGGCGTTTGGGAGAGGATTTAGCTCAGAGGAAAACATGATGGAATTCAATCTGGTAGCCGGCGATGAAGTCGCCGAGTCTCCGATCTCGCTTTATTAACTCGATCTCTTTTTATACAATGGATACCCGATATTCGGTGATATGATTACTACTTGGATCTCTGCAAAGCTAAGCATAGGGCCGGTTTATAAAGCACCTGTCCCCCTACCTGGCTTGCCCTCCAAGGCACAGCTTGAGTCCTACCCGAACACCGCTTACAAACCCTAGCTTTCCTTACTGCAACCCACAATCCGGGTTACGAGGCCTATAAACCTTGGTCCTTCTAGAAGTTTCTTTATCCTTAGCCGGATCCTACGCAGCGTCCTTTGGGCCGGGTTATACCTTGGAGTGGGCCTACCGGGTTATTATCCCCCCATCAGTAGTCCCCAGAATAGCTTGGGCTTCAAAGATCCCTCCTTGAAGCGCTGGCTATTCCCTGCAAAAAATATCAATCGCACGAACGTATGGAGACCGAGTTGAAGTACTTCATGAAATGACTAGGCCCAACTCCCTGGTGGCCACATAGTAACCCGGCTTTCCTTCCAGATGCCTTGCTCAACTTCCCGGTCTAAGCCTTGATAAGAATAGCAAAACTTTATACTTCTCTCGATAATTTGTCTTGATACCGCGGAGAGGATCTGCTTCTCTTTTTCGTTCGGAGACCTCGATCTACACTTAAGGCGTATCTCGCAGATTTCACACAAATAGCCGTTACCCCGTAATTTCCGGGTCCCACCCGTTGGGATGAGTTTTTCCACCCCGGCCGTTATAAATAAGTCCTTAGAGGTAACCCTAACCCCAACGGCTCACTTTCCCCCATTTCTCCTCCTTCCTTGTTTCAAGCTCGAGCTCACGGAGCATCACCACGGAAGCCTCGCGCGCATCACCGGAGCCCATCCGTTGCCGGTTGCGCTCCGCCACAGCGCGCTCCGCCCCGCCGCCCAGATCCGCCGCCAGACCCCCAACCTGTCCGCCAGGAATCGCGAAGGGGCACCAAGCTTGCGCCATTTGCCTCCGCAAAGCTTCACTTCAATCTCCTCCGGTAAGTCTCTCACATTCTCTAATTTTCCCTCACAGCTTCTTAACTCCCGCTCAGATTGGATCTGGATTGGGCCGCCCACGATTTCTCGGGTCACGCCGAATTAGGTCACTAGTATTCACTCTAGCCCACCCAATAGGTAGGATATACCCTTCAACTCATTCTCCTACCAACTGTAATCATTAATTTCACCAATAACCTAGAAATGGAATTCCCAATCTGGGCCTGAGCCGCCCAAATCTTCCGCCCCTGTTCCTATCACCCGGAAAATCCTCCTTCTCTGGCTCATTTGCTCATAACAGATGTACGGACACCCACTTATCATCCCCAAACGCTCATTTATGCATAAAATTCTACAACTTTTGTAATAATGCACGATACCCGGACAATTCATACCTTGCTTAGCAAAATAATACCCGGATCATATTTAACTTCCAGACTAACTTGACACCACTCGTCAATACTCGGTCAACTGATAATTTCCGAGTTTCGTTTCTCACATCTTTTCTTCTGACGCTTTTTCAGGTTAACCCCATGGCACCCAAGAAGCAGGAAATTTGCCGGTTAAAGCCAAAACCACAAACTCCATATCCGCCAACTGGGCGCGGTCCTCCGTCACCAAGGCCAAACTGGAGGAACTGGTCGAGCTAGGGGTTCTTCCCTCTCAAGAAACTATCCACTGGAGGGTACCGGGTAACGAAACCCGGCCCACCCCAGCAGAAAATGAGGTAATTTGTTTTGTTGAACACGTGACCCGGGGCTTCCGGCCTCCGGGTCACCCTTTCTTCCGCGACGTTTTAAGCCATTATGGCCTTCGCATTTTTGACATAGGACCCAACTCTATACTAAACATCTCCCATTTTATCGTTCTCTTCGAGTCTTACTTGTGCACGCCGCCAAGTTTGGCTCTCTTTGTCGAACTTTTCCAGTGCAAACCGTGCCGTGAAAGCGGCGACGGTGCACTTCTTACTTGCGGCGGGGTTTCTATCCAACGCCGCAAGAACTCCTTAATGCCTCCTCTTACCCTCAACTCCCATGTCAAGCACTGGCAGCTCTCGTACTTTTACTGCCGGGACACCTCCCCACCCGGCGAAAAGAAATTGCCGGGTTACTCGGAGGGTCAGCTTGACATTTCTGAAACCTTCAATGGGTTTGCCCCTGACTCGGAAAGGGAAGGAATTCTGCCTCTATTGGCTAAAATCTCCATCCTTTCTGCCCAAGGCCTCATCGGGCTTAACCTGGTGAAGACTTGGGTCGATTTCCGCATCCAACCCAACTCCATTCGCGCAAAATTGATGTGCGAATACTCGGGGCAAACCACGGACCCAATTCGATACTCCACCAGCAGCTTCGCTCCTAGTGACACCAACAAGACAATCAAGGGCTTTCTGACAGAGAAGCTCGAGGTAATCCGGAACATAGCCGGATTAGAGCCCTTCACTCTCGAGAACCCGGCCCCCGCGGTAAGGACCTGGTTTTCTCGATTCCACCCTTATCTTCTTTACTTGATACAACCATTAACCCTTGCTCTTATGCTTTTACTTCAGGCCGATGATGATTTCTGGAAGATGGACGCTTCTCCTAACTCCGGAAACCCGGAGGAAAAGGAGGATGTCGTTAACTCGGACGAAGGTACATGCTCAATTCCTTTGAGTTCGTCGCATTCCACTTTTCATTTTCCTATTGTAACCATGGTAATTTTCAGAACAAGAAGACCAAGACGAGGAAGAAGAAGCCGACGGCAAAGTGGAGTCCGCCAGCGATGAAGATGAACCAGAGCCGGCAATTAAGGCCGGATCTAAAAGAAAACCCCAAGGGGTCGTCTTCAAGGTTTTGCATCAATTTCTCACATCTAATTCGCGTTCCTGTGATAATATTCCTGAGCTGACCATGGCATTACCCCCTTTTGCCATACCTGAAGGAGTCGCCTATGACCAAGCGCAGGGTAACTCGGAACCACCCGGGCGATGATGGCCTTAACCCGGGTATTTCATCACCTCCAACTCGGCATACTGGTACTGACCATACCCTTATTCAAACATAAAGATCCTTCTAAAATACTCCCTCGCAAGGTAACCTCACGCCTCATTTGGTATTTTTCAGTTTCATCCGGTTCTAGCAGCGAATTCCCTGCAGACCTTATGGTGAATCCCGGGTAAAGTTCTTTTCCTAATGTTATATCATACTCTCGCTGTCTTTTTCACGGCTATGTGCTAACTGTTCCTTCATATTTTTCACAGGGCCACGGTCGTTATTAGTGACCAAGAAGACATAGAAACCGAGGACCCGGGCAAAGAGAAGCCAACTAATGACGTGTTCGTCGCAGCTGGTGATGGACAAGCGTCACCGACAGACCCGGCTGGGCGAGAAGCCGGGTATCCGATAGCCTCGCACGCAAGCGAGAAAGAAGATACTGCCACTTTGGGCGCGAGAGGAGGAGCAGACCCCGACATACGAATGACCCGGGTGCCATCTCCTGCTAAGAGGAAAACTTTTTCTCCAAGTTTCCGCGACCCCGAGACTTCTAACTCGGATAACGATAATTTTGACCAGCTGATGAGCGCTCTCCTCGCCATGAAAGCTTCAGAGAACAACCTCCTAGAGCGTATGTCTGCAGCGCATCAGGTAATTGACACCGGATATCTCTTGGTACATACCTAGTCCCCAAGTTCCGGGCATAACTTACCGAAGTTATGCTCGGTACTTCACGCAATACCCGAGTTTTCATGATATCCGACTGACACTTTCGTTCCTTACAGGCGGAAGTGACCCGGTCCGATGAGGTGTTACTCAAGACCGAACAGCTCCTACTTGCTGAGGTAAAACGAAGAGAAGCCCTTGAGGCCAACATGGAAACTTTGAAAAAAGACGTTTCCAAATACAAAAAGAAGTACAACACTGCTCAATCCGCGCTGAAGAACTTATCTAACCAGATTGCGGATACTTATCGCATCTTGCTAAGTGAGCTTTTTGCCTTCAACTAACTTAATTGCCTCTACTTTATCGTTATGACAATCGGGATAACTGATATACTTTCCTTTTGTTTCAACTGCAGGTGCGAACCTCGCTGCTCCAGAGGACGATGCCATTGCCAAGGTAAAAACATTCAAGACTGTGCTCCGGACCTTTTTTGCCGGCACAAAGCTTATATTGGACGCTGTGAAGTGGCCCTCCGAGGTATACCCGGGTGAAGAGAATCTTATGCAAGCCTGCTCAACGGTGCCTGGATGGATTGAGATATGGAAGCGCTCGTCCTGCCGGATCGGTATGACCCGGGCCTTGACGCTGGCGAAGGCTTACTTTCCTAAGCTTGACCCGGCAAAGGTAGTATCCGGGTTTCCAGAATTAAAGGCTGATGGCTCCAAGTTTACACCCAAGGACTTCAAGGCCATACAATCCGCAGTACGCCCCTCGGCCACCGCTTTGGCCGATAAGATGGACCTGGACACAATCATGAGCTCATACGATGCTGAAGGAAAAATCATATTGGCAGATGCACCCCCTCCCTTTGATATGTTGGAAAAATGGGCGACTGATCTGGCCAGGAGAAAAGAAGAAGCTGCTAAGAGAGAGGCCGAGCTAGGATTACGACCGTCTACCTCTACGCCAGCTGTCCCTCCACCTATCCGTCCTGACGCGAAAAGTCCAGGTAATGCTGCTGGAAAGGCTAAGGAGCAGATCCAGGACCAAGACCCGGAAGACCGCTCTCAGGATACCGAGTAGAGCGTTACCTGGTACTTTTGTGTTTTTAAAACTAATATGATTTTGATGGTGCGTCTGTGCACCCTTGATATTGGTACCATCACTTGTAACATACTTTTGGTTCGGAATATATTTGTGCCTCTCCCGGCTTTTGATAGTCTTGACACTTGTCTTATTCTTTAAACTTATTCTCGATACCCAACTATTTGTTGATTCCCTTTGCGAGACTCGGTTTTCCGAGCATCACGGGTTTTGATAAGTGGACTTTTCTTTAAGTCCCCAAGACTCGGAAGCTAGGGTCTCTCGAGCTTCAATAGCTAAACAGTTTGTTTCTGTTTCGAAGTCCCCAGTCCCCATGACCCAAAGTACGAGCCAGGGGGGTGCGGCCTTTCTCAGAGGACAAACTGCTCTTTACCAAGCCGAAAACCAATAGCCGTTTGCGTAAATACTGAAGTCATGCTTAATACTCGTTGAGTTTCCGGCTATTAGCCTTGTACTCTGCATAGACTTGTGGTTTAGATGACCCTTTTGATTATCTTGTACTGTAAGCCGGCTTTCGCGTGGATACCATGCTGTTACATCTATAAGAAAAACAGGGTCAAGCAAATCCCATTGGGCTGCGTGGTTGATTGTAATCGTAAGCGAACAGATCATGCCACTTTAGTGCGAGTCACATCGAGCTTAAGTAAGAATAACCAAGAAATTTGGCTCCTTCGTCCGGTTATAAGATTGCAACCGTACTCGTCTTGCGAGTAATCGGCCCTCATAACTCATAGGCATCAAGGCCGGGTATTTGGGTTCGTGACTGCTATTTAAGCAGCTCAGCCCCCAAAGACCTATGCATGTGCAATGTATTTTGATGATACTGATGTGTTGATAATAACAAGTACCACTTACCCGTAATCGAAGCAAAGACCATGACAATACTTGAAAACCATCTCTTTTTATTGATACGATAAAGTTTGGGTCAGCAAGCCGCCTCATTAAAAACCTTCCAGTCCCCTTAGGTACCCTGGGTAGGAAAAGAGCGCGTCTGAAACCTGCTGCCCGTTACACTGTCTAGTTCTTTTCGACAATCGGTCCCGGGCTGGCGCGACCGACGCACATTCTCCACTTGTTAGACCCTTTCATGACGAGTGCCGAGTTTGCTAGCCAATCCGGGTGTGTCGTTATCGCAGCGCTGCTAGCCGTAGACGACGATGTGATTTCCCCTTCTATGCCAGACAATTTGGAGGGATCGTTCCTGATGAAAGCCACCATCTTAGCATCTTGCTCTGCCCTGGGTTTTGCTTTTTCTTCCTCGGAGCTCGGCCTTTTTGAAGTTGCCCTTTCCTCCAGGTCCGCTTGAGATCGGTAATGCCTGAGTTCCTCTTTCCTACAGGCTTGCTCAGCCATTGTTGCATCTCCTTCATCGCACTCAGCCGCTATATCTCGATTTCCATGTATGGTAATGGTCTTCTTAGGACCCGGAATTTTCAGCTGTAGATACACATAGCACGGCCTTGCCATGAATTTGGCATAAGCCGGTCTTCCAAACAATGCGTGATAAGGACTGCGCAACTTAACCACCTCAAAAGTAAGCCACTCAACTCGATAATTGTCCTTTGATTCCCCAAAAGCTACCTCCAACGCAATTTTTCCTTCAGGGCACGCTGAATGACCCGGCACTATCCCGTGAAAAACTGTTGTACTTTTTTGTAGCTGAGATTCCTTTAGACCCATGCGCAGGAAAGTTTCCCAGTACAGGATATTGATGCTGCTCCCTCCGTCCATCAAGACTTTTTTCAGCTCATACCCATTGACCTGTGGTGCCACTACCAATGCTAAGACTCCCGGGTGATCCACTCTATCCGGGTGATCCCTCCTGCTCCATGTTACCTCCTGTTCAGACCATCTCAAATACCTCGGAACAGCAGAAGAAACTGAGTTAACCGCTTGCTTTAGCATCTTTTTGTCCTTGTTAGAGCCTCCCGTAGTATGCACATGATACTGACCCAACTGTTTGGGGTTAGCCTGGAAACCTCCCGCCCCCCCTTGATTGTTGCCCGGATTTCCTGCTGCCGGGTTACCGGCTGGGGGTGGACCGTTGCCCAAATTTCCACCTGGACCCGGGCCTCCTCCCCGACCCGCACCTCGCATGGCTCTGTTTACTTCCTCGTTCTTCCATCTCTGTAAGTCGGCGCATTGCTCCAAGGAGTGATTAGCCGGCTTGCCGTTCCTGCTGTGCTTCGGGCACGCCATCCTGAATATATCCCAACTGTTGCCTGGCCTCGGAGGTCCCTGATAGTGTCCTCCATTATGATTTCCGGTATTAAAATTCCCTTCAGATCTGGGTCTCGAAGACCCGGCTTCAGTATTAGCTACAAACTCGGAACCTCCTTCAAATGGGCGCTTGTTCTGACTATTTCCATTATTACTCGGTGCCGATCCATTGCCGGTTCTTCCACTATTACTGGTATCCACCTTCGCTTTCTTGTCATCAACTTCCTCCTCTGTAGTGTCTGTTGCGGCGTGTTTGTTGCACGCATCCATTAATTCTCCCATCGTAACCTCCGATGCATTCCTACTGGACTTCATGCGAGTTAACTTTTGTACTAAAGGAATATACTTGCATGTTTTTTCCATAGCTTGTAGCGCATCTTTGGGCTGAATATCTGTGGATGAGTGAAGTATCTCCATAACCCGGCGTACCCAACTGCGTGCTGATTCTCCCTTCTTCTGAACGCATCGCTCTAAATCATCAATAGTGAATAGCTTTCTGCACGTTCCATGAAAGTGCTTGACGAACGCGGTCTTCAGTTCTTCCCAGGACTTGATCGATCTTTCTGGCAGGTTGGTGAACCATAACTTTGCTGCTCCTTCTGACATCATCAAGTACATGAATTTGGCTTGAAGATTCTCGGACGCATTGCGGATTGACATTGCCATCTCATAACTACTCAACCATGTTTCCGGATCCATGGTCAGTTCATAATTCACTACTTTTCCCGGCTCTTTAAATTTTTCCAGGTAAGGTTCAGCTCTGATGTCATCCGAGAGACATTTGGGCCCTGCGAGGACGGTTGAGGCTGGCCTTACTCGGGAAGCGTGCGATCCAGCCGGGGGCGCAGCGGGGCGCGGTGCTGCAGGCAACCCATGTGCAGCAGACCCGGCCCCGGCTCTCCGAGCCCTGGAGCTATCCACAACGGCATGCGCCACCGATGCTGCCGGAACACGGGGAGGAGGCGGCATTTGCTGCTGCTCTTCCCTCCGCCGCGCCGAGTTTGCTTGAATATTCCCTTGTTGTTGACTGGCGTATGGCGTCCCATGCATCCCGCTTCTGCGGTCCGGGTAATTGGCCTGCTGCGCCACTGCAGTGTGCAGTAGATCGATCGCTTGCCGGGTCCTTTCTGCATGGGGCGATTCTCCTACCGGGATCTGGTTCAATGCAAGCGTTGCTGCATACACGTTGTCCATGGGATTGTTGTAGTGGCCTGCTGGTGTGCGAAACCGTGACGGTGGCTGTGGTGGCAACTCGTTGCCGGTTGTGACTCTGGTTCGTGGTGGGGGTAACCCGGCCTGCACGTTTGCCGCGTGGGCTTCCGCTGTTGCCGGCTGAGGCGCAGTTCTCTGGTTTACCGCTGGGATCGGTTGGTCCTGAGGCGTAATAAACAAAGCTGCCGGGTTAATGACCCCACCCGTGGCCGGTAGTCTAGTTTGATGTCTCTGGTGTACTCTAGATGTTTCCTCTCGGAGCCGGGTTTCCAATGCATCCAGCTTGCGTTGACGCGTAGCCATCCCTTGTTTCTCCGCTTCCACTTGCCTTCTTTGCTGTTCCAACGCGCGGCGGGCCACATCCAGGTCCCTGACACGTTCAACTGCGTTTTCTGGAGTGATAACCGTAGCAAGGACCGTGGGGTCTAGGATCAGATTATTGTCAAACAAGGCCGGGTGGCGCGGGTTTGAAGGACCCGCCCCCGGTGTCCGGTTTCCCAGGAATCCGAACGTATTCGCGTGCAACTCCTCATCCGCCGCACGGCTAGTCACTGATGCCGACTCTCCGTCGACCCGGGCCGGGATCGGGTTTCCGTTAGCTGCGTCCTGCCGCCGCGCCAATGCCTGAGCCGCCCCGACCGGAGCCGTGGTCACGTTTCCTTGATTAAGGTTGGCTGCGGGAGCCGTGTAGACCGCCGCTCGGCGTATTACGCTTGTTGTGAGTTCATGCTGTTCTTCTCCGCTGTTATCTTCTCCGTACCGGTCTTCCAGCAGGTCCCGGATAGATTCAGTATCATCCTTTCCACCGTCCGGGTCACGCGGGGCCCATGCCGGCTCCTCCGGCTGTTCCCACTGCGCGATGGATTCTTCTACCTGGTCTGTTGCTCCAACTGATTCTTCTCTATCTGATTGGGCGTAAGTAGCCTCCCCTGACACAGAATCAGATCCAACATCGTCAGGAGCCGAGCCAGAGGTACATACCATGCCGATGAAGACGCTGATCCGGCCGATTGTCACGACAGATCCGGATTCGAGGCGATCCGATTCTGGCCCCCAGCCGGAGTCGTCCACCACCTTCTCTCCTTTGTGGTCGTCGTAGATCTCTCCGACGACGAGGTTCCTCATGCTTTTCCGAGCTTCTCCCGTGATGTAAACACCTTTGGACGCATGCCCCACGGTGGGCGCCAACTGTCGTGGGATGATCACGGCAGATGTTACCAGGGGTAACTGATCTTGGGGCAAGTCGACACAGGCGTTTGGGAGAGGATTTAGCTCAGAGGAAAACATGATGGAATTCAATCTGGTAGCCGGCGATGAAGTCGCCGAGTCTCCGATCTCGCTTTATTAACTCGATCTCTTTTTATACAATGGATACCCGATATTCGGTGATATGATTACTACTTGGATCTCTGCAAAGCTAAGCATAGGGCCGGTTTATAAAGCACCTGTCCCCCTACATGGCTTGCCCTCCAAGGCACAGCTTGAGTCCTACCCGAACACCGCTTACAAACCCTAGCTTTCCTTACTGCAACCCACAATCCGGGTTACGAGGCCTATAAACCTTGGGCCTTCTAGAAGTTTCTTTATCCTTAGCCGGATCCTACGCAGCGTCCTTTGGGCCGGGTTATACCTTGGAGTGGGCCTACCGGGTTATTATCCCCCCATCACGTATAGATTTCCTCGTCTAACTCTCCATTTAGGAAAGCCGTCTTAACATCCATCTGATGGACGAGAAGACCGTGCGAGGCCGCCAACGAGAGTAATACTCGAATGGTGGTCAATCTGGCCACAGGTGAATAAGTATCAAAGAAATCTTCATCTTCTTTCTGGGAGTAACCCTTGGCCACAAGTCTAGCCTTGTACTTTTCAATCGTACCATCAGGCCTAAGCTTCTTTTTGAACACCCACTTACATCCTAATGGTTTACATCCATAAGGACGTTCAGTGATCTCCCACGTTCCATTAGCCATGATGGAATCCATCTCGCTACGGACCGCTTCTCTCCAGTAGTCAGCATCTGGAGATGCATAAGCTTCTGAAATAGAAGTGGGAGTATCATCCACAAGGTACACAAGGAAATCATCACCAAAGGACTTTGCAGTCCTCTGTCTCTTGCCCCTACCAAGGGTTTCCTCGTCATCCTTCTCAGGATTCTCATCATATGTTTGTTCATAATATTCCATAGGAATGGTAGGTTCAGGAGTCTCCTCTGATTCCTGTCTAGAAGTGCTTTGCATATCTCTCATAGGAAAAATATCCTCAAAGAATGTAGCATCTTTAGACTCCAAAATCGTACCGACCTTCACGTCAGATACCTCAGATTTCACTACTAGAAATCTATAGACAACGCTATTTTTAGCGTATCCCAAATTAACGCAATCCACGGTCTTTGGTCCAAGTTTACGCTTTTTGGGGATCGGCACATTGACTTTCGCCAAACAGCCCCAAGTACGTAAGTACGAGAGTGTTGTTTTTCTCTTCTCCCATTGCTCATAGGGAGTGACCTCACTGTTTTTCGTCGGAACTTTATTCAGGACATGACATGATGTCAATATAGCCTCCCCCCCACCATGCCTTGGATAAACCCGATGTATCTAACATGGCGTTAACCAAATCTGTTAGAGTACGGTTTTTCCGTTCGGCAACCCCATTTGACTGAGGTGAATAGGGAGGCGTCCTCTCGTGAATAATGCCATGTTCCGCACAGAAAGAGTCAAACTCATTAGAGAAATACTCTCCACCACGATCTGACCGGATTCGTTTAATTTTATTTTCAAGTTGATTCTCAACTTCTGCCTTATAGATTTTAAAGTAGTGTAGAGCCTCATCTTTAGTGTTTAACAGATATATATAGCAAAACCTAGTGGAATCATCTATTAACGTCATGAAATATCTCTTTCCACCTTTAGTCAACACACCATTCATCTCACAGAGATCAGAATGTATGAGTTCTAATGGCGCCAAGTGTCTCTCCTCCGCAGCCTTGTGGGGCTTGCGAGGTTGCTTTGCTTGTACACACGAATGACACTTAGAACCTTTGGCTAAAGTGAAACTTGGAATTAAATTTAGTTTTGCTAACCGCGTGATGCAACTGAAATCAACGTGACAAAGACGTGAATGCCAAACTTCTGTTTCATTAACACTCGAATGAATATTGTTCACGACTTTATTACAAAAATCAGCGAGGGAAAAGCGGAACAGACCTCCGCACTCATACCCTTTTCCAACAAACAGTCCATATTTCGTTACAACTACTTTATTGGACTTGAAAACCAACTTAAATCCTTCTCTACATAGAAGGAGCCACTAACGAGATTCTTCTTGATGGCGGGGACATGCTGCACGTCCTTGAGCTGTACGATCCTTCCCAAAGTAAACTTCAGATCGACCGTGCCAACACCAAGTACAGAAGCACTTGCGCCGTTCCCCATCAATACGGACCCGTTCCTTGTGACCTGATAAGAAGAAAACAATGAAATGTCAGCACACACATGAATGTTTGCACCTGTGTCAATCCACCAATCAGTAGACTGACAAACTGAAAATACAGTAAACAAATTACCATACCCAGATGCCCCATTCTCATTGTTGCTCACGATCATGTTGACAGCTTTGGAGTCCTGTCCTGACTTCACATACTTCTTTGGGCACTTCCCAGCCCAGCGTTCCAGTGAACCACAAGTGAAGCAGCCATCTTTAAAGACCAGTCCTCGCCCAGTGTTCCAGTGAACCACAAATTTCTTCTTATCCTTCTTGAAGGTCTTCTTAGCCTTCTTCTTGAAGTCGGTATTCTGCTGGACACCAGTCCTCGCCTTGTTCTTGTGGGAGTTGTAGTTCTTCTGTACCATATTGGCCGCAGAAGTCCCTTCATTCCCTTTTCCATGCGAGTCCTTTGCCCTCGAATTCTGCTCAACACTCAGATGGCCGATGACATCCTCTACTGAGAATTCACGCCTCTGATGTTTCAGAGTAGTGGCAAAGCTCCTCCAGGAATTAGACAGCTTGACGATTATGCATCCCGCGACATACTTGCCCGGTAACACGCACTTGAGAATTTCAAGCTCCTTAGCGATGCACTGTATCTCATGAGCCTGCTCCAAAACAGAACGGTTTTCGACCATTCTATAGTCATGGAACTGCTCTATACTGTACATCTCGTTGCCAGCATCGGTTGCGCCGAATTTGGATTCGAGCGCCTCCCACAAGTCCTTGGCAACCCGCACATGTAAATATGCGTCAACAAACTTCTCTCCGATCACGCTTAGAACGCATCCAACAAAGACGACGGTGGCATCCCTAAACGCCTTCTCCTGTTCAGGAGTAATCGTTTCCGTGGGAGTGACACCGACGACCCAGAACACGTTCATAGCCGTGAGCCATAAGAATGTTTTGGTCTGTCAACGCTTAAAGTACGTCCCCGTTCAGGAGAAAAACCATGAATCGAAAATTGCCTACACATATTAGGTTTTTGGATTTTTAAGAATCTAGGCAATTTACAGATTAAATTAATCCAAGTATAAATCACGAGCATGACGTAAACATACTGATAATTAACCATATTCATGCATACTAGATTGACAGTAGACACATCTACACAAACTACTAGTATCGCACACATGGAAATAACAAGGGCAGGGATAAACGTGTTATACTCTGAGACCGGCCAGTTGGCAGTAGACGTAGCAGTGGCGGCAGCCGCGGCGGCCTCAGCAGCAGCAGCGGCCTCGGTGGCAGCGGTGGCGGCAGCAGCAGCTTGTTCGGCTTCGGTGGCCATGTTGACGATGAGGTAGTAGTCGAAATAGACGTACGGCAGCGAGCAGTCGCGTAGGAGACGCTCCCCAAAAACCTAATCGTCCCACTCCCGTACAGGATCTGCAGAGGCGGGGTTTCGGAGGCCTGCTCTCCCGTCGGCCGTGTACGCGGTAGACGGGATGGGATCACCGGCGGCAGCAACAGTAGGTGGAACGACAGTGGGCGCAAAGAGGCGGCGTGTGTGAGTTGTGTGTACTGCGTCCGCCTGAGCCTCCAATTTATAGGCACGACCGAGTAGGAGAACGGTCAATTTAATTGGTGTTTACTACAGCCGTTACCACGTGATAAAGGCGGCGTTTTACTGCGCGCAGTTATCACACGCGATCAATACGGCTGTTACCAATATAAATGTGACGCATTTAGACAACAATAATTATGGCGTCTCATATTATTGCCGTGTCTGTTGACTCCCCGTTTCCGACTGCCAAAATAAAGACATCGGCTCGGCTCATTCCCGCAACCCGCGGCGCGTCGTGACGAGGCGGGCGGCGGAGGAGGAGGAGCGCGCGTGTGGAACACCTCCGCTACTCCTCTCTCTTCATACAACCTCACACTAGTGGGGAGAGAGGTCACCTTATAAACTGGTGCAAAACTCTCCCAACTAGCAATGTGGGACTAAACTCCCACTATTTGCTATGGCAGCATGGGCCTTTGGGATTAAGTGGAAATTGACTAATGGCCTGTAGGTCCATCCGAATTTCAGCACTTTGCGCCCATCCGCGTAAGAAACTATGGAGATGTCTAATTTTGTTTTGCCACACCTCTATTGGTGTAGCTCCCACAGTCTTACGTATCCATTCATTCCTAACCAGCTCAAAGAATCCTTCCCTCCTAAGCCAGGATAATTCAAAAGAGAACACCGATGTGTTTCCTTTATGAGCTGGATCTCCGGAATCAATGAGTAAAGGTGCATGATCAGAACCCGTGCGGACAAGCGCATGGACCGAAACCAACCGATATTTTTGCTCCCAGTCAACACTAGAGAGAATACGATCCAACTTTTCATAAGTCGGTATTGGGCGTCTACTAGCCCAAGTATATTGTCTACCCGAAAGCTCAAGCTCCTACAGATCAAGACTTTCAATAATGGCATTAAAAATAAATGGCCAAAAAATCTAAATGGTTAAATTCTAACATGAGACCAACGACCACTTGATGTTCTACTATGACCCCTATTGAGGCTGCCATCCATCCTTATTAAGATTGTGCCTAGTTCAGAGCTATTGAGTGGGGAAATTACGTGTAGTAAGTACTTCCTGGATAGCAGATATACAAATAAACTGTTATAAACGTGTCGCTCGGGACTGGCTAAAAGAACAAATCGTGGACAATAATGGCTCAAGTTGCGTCCATATCCCGTCGTTCCACGTGGAGCCTCACAAAAAGCACGAGTGCAACAAACACAGAAACTTTATTACTCTACTATCCTGATCTCAGGCTAGCTATACCTAACACGAATTGCAGAATATGCAAAGCTTATTCCGAATTTGATGGTGAGCTCCGGAGTCGACGATGGTGGTGCAGCGTGGACAATCCGTCGTACGTCCCGTGCTACACACCGCAGTACGCCTTGAGCTTGTCCTCATGCCGGCCCCCCTCCTCGGAGACGCAGAACCGGATGAACTCGTCGTAGTCGTAGTCCCTGAAGCGGCGAGGGTGTCCGGCGGCCTCGTCCACGAGCTCGCCGGGCGCGCGGTTCACCGACCCGCCGGGCACGGAGAAGAGCATGGCGGAGTACCTCGTCACGTCCCCGCCCACGCTGATCCGGTGGAACGGCGCGTGCACGCGGTCGTTCGACCACGCCTGCAAATCAATGCCAAAATATCATCAGCTGCAGGGGAGAAGGGGACCATTGCCGTGAATGGCTGGCAGAGTGCAGAGTCACTTCCTACGTACCCGGAGCGCGTTGCCGGCCATGACGACGAGCGACGCCGGCGAGGGCTGGACGAGCACCCAGCGGCCGTCCCTGGCCTGCATCTCCAGCCCGTCCACCTCGTGCTGGCACACCACGCTCAGCGAGTTGGTGTCCTGGTGCGACCCGTACCGCACCTCCCTCTGTTTCTCGCCGGCCGTCGGCGCCCCGTACTCCGACATCCGGAACAGGTGCCACACGGGCTCGCTCCGTGCTTCTTCCTGCACCCCGAGCCACTCCATGACCATCCGCCGCACCGTCCCCTCCAGCTCCGCCATCCGCGCCGCCGCGCCGTGGACGGTCTCGCTGCCGTTCGCACGCCGGCCGTCGCGGCAGAGCAACAGTTAAAGCCAACCGATCCGGTTCGGCGAATCTTTGTAACTAAATTGACACGGAGGGATCAATGATGTACGAACCAGAAGGCGGCGTTGTCGGCGCCGGGGAACATGAGCTCCCCGAAGGCACGGACGGCGTCGGGCCTGTTGCCGTCGACGACGGCGAGGCTCTCGTACGCGTCGAAGCCCGGGAGGTCCCCGAGGTAGCCGTGGAAGGGCTTGCCGGGCCCGTACGTGTTGCGGCGCTTGGCGTCGACGGGGAGGGCGAAGAGCGGGCGGACGGCGCCGTCGAAGAGCGCCGCGCGCTGCGCCGGGGCGAGCGCCGGGTAGTGCGCGTCGAAGCAGCCGAAGGTGGCCAGCGCCTCCGTCACCTGCGCGCGGACCTCGTCCCACCGCCCCATCCCCGGCGCCGACGGGTCCACGTCGGTGAAGTCGACCCTCGGGAGCTCCACCGCCGCCTCGCCCATCGTCGACCGAGCTGCCTGATCTGGGCTCAGGTTCGCTCCCAGTCGAAGCCGGTCAGCTGGTCAGCGCTCAGCTCAGATGTGTTCGTGTGTGAAACTCTGACAGCGATGCGGTTGGTGGCGATAGATCGAGTGACAGTTCAACGTATCGCAAGCCGCCATGGTTGACCTCAGTGCGATAAGAAAATGGAATTTTCTATCTAGGCAGAAAGAGAACAAAAGAAATAGGGGCGTGCTGGGCGCCCCCCAGGGGTCGGAAGCCCCGATCCCCCGCCTCGAGCGCTCGACACGTGTCAACTCAGTGCACACCAAAAAAATCCCCACGTCCCGCGCAGCGCAAACACCCCATCTGTTCCCCCCCCCCCCCCCCCCCTTCAGCCTCTGTCCCGCCCGTCTTCACCGTACCGGTCCATCCTCCATGAGCCCCGCCCGTCGCCGGCGAGCAGCAGCTTCAACCGTGGCATAGCATCAGCAGTGTAGCAAAAAAAAAAAAAAAAAATTTGCTCCACAGTGTAGCAAAAAAATAAAGAAAAATTGCTCATCTGACTCATGCCCCAGCCACTCATTTTGCACCGGATCAAGAAATATTGAGAAGACATTTGCTACAGCCAGTTGGTCGATTTGCTCCAAAACGAGAAAAAATTGCTATAAAGTTTACAAAAAATTTGCTCCGCGGTGTAGCAAAAAAATAAGAAAAATTGCTCATCCGATTTGGAGAAGAAATTTGCTACAAACAGCTTGTCGATTTGCTCTAAAACGAGAAAAATTTGCTACAAAGCTTTAAAAAAATTGCTCTGCAGTGTAGCAAAAAATTCAGAAAAATTGCTACCGACCAGCTCAAACCGGCGCCGATTCCCTCCGGCCTCCGGTAGATGGGGGCCATCTCAGCACCCTGGCAGCCGCAACAAGCGGCGCCGCCATGGTGAGCAACGGGAGAAAATAGGAGGAGGACGCGCGAGGTCGGACTTGATGGCGACCTCCCGACGGTCTCCGTGGGGTTGCAGCAGTGCGACCTCCCGGCGGTCTGCACTGGGGCAGAGGCGGCGCGGCCTCCCTGGGAGCAGAGGTTGAGGCGGAGGCGGCGCGGCCTCCCTGCAGCAGTTCCTGGCATCCCCGCCGTGGAAGCCACGGCGACGAGGTTGAGGCGAGCACCTCCGCGCGATCCACGGAGGAAGCTGCCGGTTCGCAACACGGCGCCGCCTCGAGAGGGGCGGGCATGGTGGGAGAGGCGGGGCGAGGGTAGGGGGCGGATGCAGTGGCGGTCGGCGGAGGAGCTACAACGGCTGTTAAGGAGCGCAGGAAAAAGCGGTGGAGATGAACGAGGCGTGGTCTCGTGGGGAAGATGAGGTCAAGAAGGAGAGGATAAGGTGGAGATATTTGTTGAGTCGGGCGGTGGGCTGGTAGGACCAAGGCTAATGACGCTCACCCGATTTGTTTTCATCCGACGGCCCCGCACCCGGAGGACAGAGCAACATGATCCCCCGGGGGAATGATAGCGTTTTCCAAAGAAATATTGTTAGTTCAATCAGTGAGGAGACACTGGCCGTTGCTAGTTAAGAGAATAAATTGGACTACAAATTATGGCCCCTCAAAAAAAAAAACGAGCGAAATATTGCCAGTTCAAGCGAGTAAATTAAACTATGAATTATTGCAATAGATAACATGCACTCACTAATATCGCCGTGACAAGTTGAGTGCGGGGAGAAGGAAAAAAGTATGAAAGAAAACTTCAAATTGTCCGGTTAAAGGTGATCCAGAAAGGAAAACGCTTCAATTCAGTCGGAGGATACGCGTTTCGCGTCTTCCGGCTTGTTTGTCCGCCACGCGTCCACACGGGACCCCCATGTCCGATCTTATCCTTCCAACCTCCCCTCTCCTCCCATTTGCAATCCATTCCATCCCAGCTTCCTCTCTCCTCCGCGCGGAAGCTTCCATGGATAGCTTTGATCAGCCGTCTTCGCCGTCATGCGCCGCTGCTGCCCGGCCACACGCCGCCTGCCCAGCCCCATCTCACTGCTCTTCTTCATCTCTCCAGCATCCGATGGTTCGCACTGGGAGCATTTCGCACCGTCGTTGGAAGTATCTCTCGCAGTCGCCGGAAGCATCTCTCTTCGCCGCCGAGAGCATTTCTCGCCACCGTCGGAAGCATCACGCGCTACCGTCGGAAGCATCTCTCTCCGCCTCTGAGAGCATTTCTTGCCACCGTCGGAAGCATCATGCGCTGCCTCCGTAAGCATCTCTCGTCATCGCCGGAAGCATCTCTCTCCGCCGCCGAGAGCATATCTCGCCACCCTCGGAAGCATCATGCGCTGCCGTCAGGAGCATCTCTCTCCTCCGCTTAGAAAATTTCTTCCCACCGTCGGAAGCATCATGTGCTGCCGTCGGAAGCATCTCTCGTCGTTGTCGGAAGCATCTCTCGCAGTCGTCGGAAGCATCTCTCTCCGCCGCTGAGAGCATTTCTTGCCGCCGTCGGGAGCATCACGCGCTGCTGTGGAGAGCATCTCTCGTCGCCGTCGGGAGCATCGCGTGTTATCGTCGGAAGCATCTCTCGTCACCGTTGGGAGCATCTCGGGTCGCCGCCAGGAGCATCCCTGTCATGGGTTTACCTAACCAAGATCCCACACGGAAGATCGGGAACGAGAAGGCAAGACGGTCCACTCGCGTGAGGCGGGAAAACACACGCTACCCACCTGACTCGTGGACCGGGTGATAAAAGGGAAGCGACCGGCACAGGACGAGGCATCGATGAAGAAACCCCAACACGCCTCCTTTTCCCCTTTCCTGTATTCTTCCTCCCTGCCTCGACTCTCTCCTCCTCCCCAAATCTCTTCCTGCTGAGACAATTGTACTGAACCCTGAGAGATCAATTGAGTAATCGTAGTAGACCCTGACAATCTGGTATCAGAGCCAACCATCCTGGCACCCCACACCCGCTCCATCAAGCAAATCATGGGAGAGTTAGATCTCAAGGACCAGTTGGCGGCGCTGGTCAGCGCGATCAAGGAGCAGAGCGAGAAATTGGACGATCTCGGCAACCAGATGGGGGCGGTGGAGACGAAGGTGGGATCGTTGGAGGAGGTGAAGGCCGCACTGGTCGACCTCGCGATCTGGAAGCCGAAGGTGGATCAAGCAGTAGGAGCGCTGCAAGAGGATCTGGGGGAGTTGCGCATCTCCCTCAACCGGATCGTCGGAACGCAAGCGACGTCGGCACGAACCGCGACCACGACCACGCCTAGCTCGCCGTCGGAGCAGAGGGCGGAGTTGCGCATCGACGTCAGCAGGCTCTCACCGAGTGACGAAGTACGTCACTGGCCAATTGGCCACCGCGTCGACAACAATCAACGGGGATCGCTGATGGGGCCTCCTCCCATCTCGACCCCGGCCAAGGGTACGTTTGCTTATCCACTCCTCGAGTCGCCACAGTTCCAGTGAAAGGATCGGGAGAGGGAGCGAGACAGGGGAAAAATACCGAGAGTCGATTGCCCAAGTTTCAGTGGAGAGGGACCCCTAGAGTGGAAAATCAAATGTGAATCCTATTTTCGAGTTTGCAGAGTCGATCGTGAGATTTGGGTGGATACGGCAGTAGTGTATTTCACCGGCGAGGCAGCCCTCTGGCTGCAGTGGACTAATGCCCATACCACGGCTAAGAATTGGGAGGAGTTCGTGGTCGCGGTGACAGAGAAATTTGGACGAAGGGAGTTCGAGCAACTTCTTCGTCAGTTTTCTTGTCTTCGTCAGATAGGGACCGTGGCTGAATATGCCGCGCAGTTTAACACAGCCATGAACTGCTTGCTAGCCCATCATCGATCATGGGATCCGTTGTACTTTGTAACCCAATTCGTAGATGGTCTTAGGTCTGATATTCGAGTGGTTGTTATGGTTCAGCAACCGAAAACACTGGATACTGCTGTTTCTCTGGCTCTATTACAGGAGGAAACTGTCAAGCTCACCAAGGAAGGGGCACGCATGGGGGGTGGACATGCCACCTTCCAACGGACGGTACCTCGCACGGCCATGCTGCTGCCGCCTCCTCCTCCAGTGGGGAGACCGCCGGGGGCTAGTCGAGCAGAAGATCGAAGGGGAACGATGAACACCTCTCCTCCTTCAACCGATGAGAAGGTGCAGGCGATGCGAGCTTATCAGAGGGCGCGTGGCCTGTGCTACACTTGCGGTGAGAAATACAGCAGAGATCATGCCTGCGGACCAACGGTGCATCTGCACGTGGTCGAGGAGCTGATGGCATTACTGGCCGGTGAGACAGACCTACATTCCTCACCGGATGAAAGAGTGACTGACCTGTGTGTGATCTCAGAGGCCGCACTACAAGGGGTGGAGCCACCACAGACAATCAGGTTGAAGGGAATAGTAAACCAAAGGGAGGTGCTAATGCTTGTGGATACCGGAAGTACCCACAGCTTTATCAGTGAGGCCATTGCTACCAATTGGCCGTCAGTACGACGTTGTAGAGCACTGCAAGTGAAGGTGGCAGATGGAGGAATACTCAGGTGTAATCTGGAGGTGCCTGACTGTCGATGGCAAGTGCAGGAGGTGGAATTTGTGAGCACTCTTAGGCTTTTCCCTCTTGGATGCTATGATATTATTCTGGGAATGGATTGGTTGCAGAGGATTGGTTCAATGAAGGTACATTGGGGAGAGAAACTTCTTACCTTCGAGTACCAGGGAAGGTGGGTCCAATTGCAAGGAGTTACCCCAGACACCACCATGTGCCCGGAAATCTCAGCTCATCAACTCGAGTCTCTGAACAAAACAGACTCAATTTGTCACCTGGTTCATCTCAGTGAGGTCAAGGAAACGGTCGAGCAGCAACCATGTCCCCCTCCAGTGCAGGAACTCTTGTCTGAATTCTAGACACTGTTTGACGAGCCGCAAGGGCTGCCACCTAGAAGGGAATTTGATCACAAGATTGCACTGTTGCCAGGAGCAAAACCAGTGAATTTTCTTCCTTATAGATATAGTCCTCAGCAGAAAGATGAGATAGAAAGGCAGATCAAAGAAATATTGCAGCAGGGATTTATTCAATTCAGCACCAGCCCCTTTGCATCATCAGTACTGCTTGTTCAAAAGAAAGATGGTACCTGGCGATTTTGCATTGATTTTCGATTCTTGAACGCAATGACATTGAAGAACATGTATCCATTACCCATCATCGACGAGCTGCTAGATGAGTTGGCAGGAGCGGCAGGGTTTACCAGCTTGGATTTGCGTGCGGGGTACCATCAAATTCGTATGGCGCCCGATGAAGAGCACAAAACTGCCTTTCAAACACACCAAGGATATTACGAGTTCAGAGTGATGCCTTACCGGCTGAGAGGAGCACCTGCCACCTTTCAGAACGCAATGAACAAGATTTTTGCCCCACTGTTGAGACGCTGTGTTCTAGTATTTATCAACGATATCCTAGTATACAGTCGCACGCTGCAAGAGCATCAGGCACACCTTAAGGCAGTGTTTCAACTGCTGGCTGCACATCAACTGAAGGTTAAAAGATCCAAATGTTCTTTTGCACAGCCCAGCTTACGTTACTTAGGACATGTGATCTCGGCTGAAGGAGTGTCTACAGACCCCAAGAACATAGACACCGTGAGGAAATGGACGGTACATCAGTGCGCGAAAGATGTCAGGAAGTTCCTAGGTTTGGCCGGGTACTACAGGAAGTTTGTGCGCAATTTTGGTATCACCAGTCGATGTCTCACAGATTTACTCAAAAAGAACGAAATGTTCGTTTGGACCCAGAAACACCAGGAAGCGTTCGAAGCCCTCAAACAAGCGCTGATTTCTGCTCCTGTGCTAGCCTTGCCAGACTTTGCTCGTCCGTTTTTCGTTGAGACTGACGCCAGCGACTGCGGGATTGGGGCCGTGCTGATGCAAGACCACCATCCTCTGGCATATCTCAGCAGAGCCCTGGGACCCCGGCTTCGAGGCTTGTCGACCTATGAAAAGAAAAGCTTAGCCATTCTATTGGAAGTGGATCGATGGCGTTCTTACCTGCGGCAATCGCCATTTGTAATTCGCACGGATCAGAGGGCCTTGTCCCATCTGGATGAGCAGCGGTTGACCACTCCATGGCAACAGAAGGCCCTTACCAAGCTACTTGGGTTGCAGTACAGTATTGAGTACAAGAAAGGGAGAAGTAACCAGGCTGCGGACGCGTTGTCTCGTCACCCAGCTATAACCTTGGGAGAGGTTCTGTCCATTACGTTGGGCACCTTAGAATGGTTGCAAGAAATAGCAGAGGGATACACTCGGGATACTAGCACACAGAAGTTGCTAACAAAAATGGCTTCGACAGACAACAAAGTGAAACACTTTGAGTGGGATGGCAAAGTGCTGCGTTACAAGAAGAGGATTTGGGTTGGGGGCAATGTGTCAATGCAACACAAGATTCTACAGGCTCTACACGCAGGTGCTATTGGGGGGCACTCATGTGTGCATGCAACCTTACAACGATTGCGACAGTTGTTTGCTTGGCCACGAATGAGATGCTCAGTGCAGCAGTTCATTGAGGAGTGTTCAGTATGCAAGCAGGCCAAACCTGAACACGTCCGTTACCTAGGTCTACTGAAAACATTGGAAGTACCGGGGCAAGCATGGCAGGTAGTGTCCTTGGACTTTGTAGAAGGACTCCCTCGATCTGCAGGCTTCAATTCTGTCTTGGTAGTGGTGGACAAACTCACCAAATATGCCCACTTCGTTCCCCTGGCGCATCCATACACGGCAGCACAGGTTGCAGAAGCCTATTTTGCCAACATATTCAAATTGCACATCATGCCAGAAGCTTTGATCTCCGATCGAGACCATATTTTCACAAGTCATCTGTGGCAAGCTCTCTTTCGTCTGACAAAAACTGAGATGAGAATGAGTACAACGTACCACCCTCAGACCGATGGGCAGACGGAACGAGTTAATCTGTGTCTGGAAACGTACCTTCGCTGCTTCATCAGTGCCTGTCCTTCTCGCTGGAGCAAATGGCTGCCGCTGGCAGAGTTTTGGTACAATACCTCTCATCATACAGCCATCAACACCTCGCCGTTCCTGGCGCTGTATGGTCATCCTCCACGCATGCTGGGACTAACTGATGCTTCCATCCCGGAAGTATCTGACTTGCCGGAGTGGATTCAGGAGCGTCAGACAATGACCGCACTCCTGCGGCAACATCTGCACCGAGCTAACAATCGCATGAAGTTCTTTGCAGATCAAAAGCGCTTGGAGAGGTCCTTCAAAGTTGGGGACTGGGTGTACCTGCGTCTTCAACCATACATACAGACTTCGTTGGCGATTCGATCCAACGCCAAGCTCTCCTTCAGGTACTTTGGTCCGTTTCAAGTGTTGCAGAAAGTTGGGACCCTCGCCTATCGTCTCCAGCTTCCAGACAAGGCCAAGCTGCATCCTGTCTTCCACCTCTCGCAGCTGCGACGGGGAATGCCACCGTCCACATGGAGCTACCGCCCGTCGAGGATGATGCGCCTCATCATCAAGTGCCAGAGAGAGTGCTGCAAACAAGGCAAGTTCAGCACCGCAAGGGCCAGCGGGAAGAGGCGCCGATTCAATGGACAGGGCTGCCTAGCTCGTTGGCCACCTGGGAGAATGTCACCGAGCTGAAGACCCGTTTCCCCCGTGCTCCGGCTTGGGGGCAAGTCGCTGCTGAAGGAGGGAGGAATGTCATGGGCTTACCTAACCAAGAGCCCACACGGAAGCCCGGGAACGAGAAGGCAAGACGGTCCACTCGCTTGAGGCGGGAAAACACATGCTACCCACCTGACTCGTGGACCGGGTGATAAAAGGGAAGCGATCGGCACAGGACGAGGCATCGATGAAGAAACCCCAACACGGCTCCTTTTCCCCTTTCCTGTATTCTTCCTCCCTGCCTCGACTCTCTCCTCCTCCCCAGATCTCTTGTTGCCGAGACAATTGTACTGAAACCTGAGAGATCAATTGAGTAATCGTAGTAGACCCTGACAATCCCTCGCGGTCGACGAAAACATCGCGCGCCGCTGGACGCCTGGATGCATATCTCACACCGGTGCTATGGGATCTCCTCGCCGCCGTTGACGTAGAGCCTTCAACAGCTGCTCCGAACACACGTCGGTGCTGCACTGGTGCTGGTGCTACAAAGCAAAGGGGATGGTCGTTGGGGCTCCATGCCCTCTACTGGTTCTAGGCCGCTTGCTGCAAGGGCATGCAAGGCGGGCAGGTGCTACAAGCCAGCCGCCGTTGTTGTGAGTGGCGGGACACCGGCGGTACCGATGGGGTGCTGGGGCAACTCATGGACGGAGGCGGAGGAGATTTTCATTTCTTTTTTTTTTTTTTTTTGGTATGCGCTGTTCTCTAGAGGGACTGGAGGGTTGACCGAGCGGAAGCCCGAGGATGAATAATCGCGATCGAACCACTCGTGGCAACTAAATCGGACGGTTTACAATGCGGAGGATCGGGGGATTCCATCCCCCGGAGGATGCTCAGCAGGCGCCATCTAGAAATCAAGTCCATTAGTTGGAAATCTTCAAACCCAAAGCGGGTATGGGACCTGAAACTTTTAACTTAAATGAGTAGGTTCGTAGGTTATAGTCAAGAGTGGCGTTTTGAAGCTCGACCTACATGTAGCTCGTTTTTAAAATTCAAAATTCACATTTTAAAATTTCAAACAAAAGGGGAATAACATCCCAAATATGGTTAGTGATATGAACTACATGTGCAAAATATTAATTCGGAATTCGTTATATTTTAGACTGGAAAAATCTATAGATGGGTGAATCTGGGTGACAAGCACTACATAGTTTTGAAAACTTGAAATTTTTGTCAGATTTGTATTTTTATGTAGCCTACAACAATACAATAATACAAAAATTTGCACACTGTTAGATCTCGAGATTATATAGATGTAAGACTTTTGGTTTGATTTTTTGAAAAAAAGGCTGATTTTGAATTAAACATGAAGAACTACATGTTGCTCAGGCTCGATTTATAGCTTGGGGTTATAGTCCCCAAGTAAGTTAAGTTTTATAAATGTCGTAACAAAATGTAGGAGTATGCTTTGAAGAATTTTATTTTTTGCATGATAATACGTGTCTGATTTATAAAATAGAGATCCATTTACAATCCATGTAAACACCAACATTATAATACTGACATTATAATGTCTGATGTAAACACCGACATTATAATGTCTGATGTAAACACCGACATTATACCAGCAGTTGTCCCTCTCCTTCACAGCACCGAAACGACCCTCAAAGGAAAAAAAACGACAGATCAATCTTCACCCCAGCTCGACGTGTCTACATCACTGATATGCAGCTTTATAGACCTCCAATTTAGTTTCCCGGAAGCAAAACCATTGCCGCTGAAAGAATCAGACCGGGGGCAATGTGTCCCCGGACACGCCATCAAACTCCAAAACTGACACTCCAGCATGACTACAATATCGGAGGAGGAAACCATAACTGTCGGCCTCCAACCGCAAACCCAGCAGAGGATGCACCATCTTCCAGCTATCACCTGCACATACAACCATCTGCGCCTACTCTTGGACGACAAATTCTCTCTACTCCACCATGCCGTTGGAGACAACACCACAACAACAGGAACAAAGCAGAAGGAAAGACACACTTGATGGGGTCGCCACCGCTGCCTCGCCGGCACTATCAATGAACCCTAACGCCGCCGATCTTTATGATCGTCAAACACATGATGCCACCTACTCCGAGACGCCTCCATGAAGGACAAAGCCAGTGTGGGTCTAGAGCTGAGGCAGATTTATTCGTCCGAACACCTCTCCCACCACCCAATGGTGCATCACGACCTACAAAACAAAACCGTAACTATAGAGAGCAGGAACAGAGTCCCCCTCCCTCATGTCGCCGGAGGAGCAGACGGAGGGAGAGGGGGCAGCGCCTTGGCGGGTGGACATCGAGGGTAGAAGATTCGCATCCCTCGTCTCTTGGCTCCTCATGGTGGCTAGGTTAGAGAAAAACATGGTATTCATGGTGCGTTATCTATTTTTTTTTTTGTGTTTCATTTTTTATGTGTATAATATCATAAAATCCTTTTCGAGGCGAATATGTATATACAGTTATCAAATTTAAAATAATCATTTAGGCTAATTTTGACAATCTGAGTTTTGATATTGTGTTTCAGGGTGTATCAAAAACATCACATAATTCAAGAATGGGAAGGAGCATATCTGCATATAGTGAGTTGGATATCGATAGGTCATGGGCTAGTTCATTTTTTATGTGAACATAAGGAAATAGAAGTCTAAAATTTCCATTTGATAATTATCTTCTTCAAGAAAACTGCGTCGTACGTGTACTCATGAAGCGAAAACAAAAAAGGTTCTGAAATCACAATAGCTACAAAACAGAACAAAAAGGAACACGTTGTGATTGCTGAATCTGGAGTCGAAGACCTCCATCGATGGATTTCATTTTCATATATAAAGGGATGTATTACTTAGTATTATTTCTTACGTTGGCCTATATATAATGAAGATGTACACAACCACAAACTAAACAATAAAAGAGAAAAACATAGTGTTATTAGTGTGCATGGGCTACAAAGTTCATTTTTTCCCGGAATGGGAGCGATGTTGGAGCCTCCGCAGCGCTATTGATACGTATCCAACGTATCTATAATTTATGATGCTCCATGATCATATTATGCCAATTTCTACATGTTTTCTCCCTTATTTATAGCATTTTTATACATTTCCGGGACTAACCTACTAACAAGATGTCAAGTGCTAGTTCCCTGTTTTCTGCTGTTTTTGGTTTCAGAAAAGTTGTTCTCGAAACATTATCGGAATAGGACCCCACAAAGCCCGAAGTGCCTATTTTCCCCAGAAGCATCCAGAACACCGAAGGAGAGTCGAAGACGGGCACCAGGGGGGCCACACCATAGGGTGGCGCTCCCCCTGGCCACGCCAGCTATAGGTGTGGGCCCCCTGGCCTCCACCGCCTCTACCCTTTCGCCTATTTATTCCCCCCGGATGGAAACCCTAAACACCTGATAAAAAATCCCCGAAAAGTTTTGCAGCCACCGTCGTCATCAACCAAGATCAGTGGGATCTGGAGCTGTCTCCCGGCACCATGCCGGAGAGGAAATCATCACCGGAGGCTTCTACATAACCATGCCTGCCTCCAGAGTGAAGAGTGAGTAGTTCATCCCTGGACTACGAGTCCATAGCAGTAGCTAGATGGTTGTCTCCTCCTCATATGCCTCATGTTTAGATCTCGTGAGCTGCCTATCATGGTCGAGATTGATCTAATGTAATTCTATATGATGTGCTTGCTGTGATCCGGATAATATTGACCTTATGCCAAGATGATTATAGTCTTAATTGCATATGTTATTTGTGATCTTGCATGCTTTCCGTTGCTAGTGGTTGCTCTGGGCAAGTAGTTGCTAGTGACTCCAAGAGGGAGTATTTATGCTAGATAGTGGGTTCATTCCTCCTTTTCGCGTGTGCTCGAGTGACAAAAAAGTGACGGGGGAGGATGTGATGTTGCCACTAGGGAGAAAACAGCGGTGAGAGTGCCCGTGTGTATAATCATTGGTTACATTACACACATTGTTTAATGCAATTATCTGTTGCTTGCAACTTAATACCTAAGGGGGTTCAGATGATAACCTGAGGGTGGATTATTAGTCACAGATGCAGATGGATTTCGGTCTATGTATTTTGTTGTAATGCCCGCACTAAATATAATATTATTCATCATGTTATATTGTGCACTACGATGCAACCTTTATTTGTCAATTGCCTAGCTGTAGTTTGTTCACCCATCATGTTATTTTTATGGAGAGACACCACTAGTGAACCTATGAACCCCGGTCCATTTTCCACACTGTTAAACAAACCACAACAATTTCCTGCTCTCTTTACTTACTGCAAGCATACATTTTTTTTCCACACTATACATCTAATCTTTATTTTCAGCAAGATCGGTGAGATTGATAACCTCACTGTACCGTTGGTGCAAAGTATTTTGGTTGTGTTGTCTGTAGGTTCCACGTTGTTCCTGACACCGGTGAAGCGCCAGCACCACCGTCAGTGGCATCAACCTTCCAAAGGTCCTCTTTCTTCTACTGGATTGATAACCCCGGTTCTTAACTAAGGGGAAAACTCCTACCGCTGTGCTCATGACACCCTCCTCTTGGGGTTCCCAATGAAGGGGTCGTTGCATAGAAAACAAAAAAATTCCTACGCGAGAGAAACCCGAAAGGCCAAGATATAATCTAGGAGACGAAGTGCAACGGGCAACAAGAGGGTTAAGGAGAACACATACCCTCGAAGACTCAAAGTGGTACGAGATCAAATCTCGTTGTTGGCATAGTCGTACTCACACCCACCCCGATAGCGAGAAGATGGGCACCGCAATCTGGCGGTGCATCCGTGATCGGTCACACGTACGGTTGATGACGACCTCCGTTCCCTCGTTCCAGCGGGGCGCGGAAGTAGAGGATCCCTCGGAACTCCAGCAGCACGACGACGTGGTGGTGGTGAAGAATCCCACGGTCAGGGCTTCGCCAAGCCGGAGACCATGAAATGGAGCAGCGGGTGGAGGGAAAGGGAAGTGGCCAAGTGTGTGAAGGAGGGAGAGCTCTCACCCTCCTTTTATAGGAGAGGGGGGAGGCAGCCCAAGGGGGGTGCGGCCAGCCCATGGCCATGGGTGTGCCCCCACCTCTTCCCTCATCATGTGAGTGGACACTCCACTCACCTCCACTCACTTTCCCATTATTTCCCACTTGGAAAATCCAAAGGTTTTCTTTTAATAAATAAATAAAACATTTTTATTTCTTTATTTATATTTGTTAATTCCATTAACAAACATTTGCATATAGCACCTCGAATCATTTGTTAATTCTATTAACAACCATTCGAAGAAAAACCCCTTGAACTATTTCAATTTTCCCCGAAAACAATTTCGGTGCTGCCCAAAATATTCTTCGATATTCCGTATCCTCTCAAACGCGTCATCGAACCTTAAGTGTGTCACCCTACGGTTCGCGAATAAGATAGACATGATCGAGACTCCTCTCCAATCAATGATCAACAGCGGGATCTGGAGATCCGTGATGACTCCTATATATTCAACGATGACTCTCGTGATCGTGTGAACCAACAACGCCGTGAACTATTCCCTTTGTCTCGCGATATTTTACTTGTCCGAGATTCGATCATTGGTATCAACCGTACCTTGTTCAATCTCGTTACCGACAAGTACTCTTTTCTCGTTCCCGTGATATAACATCCTTTGTGATCATATCACGTGCTTGCAAGCGGTTTCGATGTGATATCACCGAGAGGGCCCAGAGTATATCTCTCTGTCATTTGGATGGACAAATCCCACTCTTGATCCATGATCCTCAACTAATACTTTCCGAATACTTAACGACACCTTTATAGTCACCCTGTTACGGTGTGACGTTTGATGCCATCAAAGCACTCTTCCGGTATCAGCGATTGACATGATCTCATGGTCTAAGGAATAAGTTACTTCGTATGTTTGATATAACAATTTAAACTAAATGACTTGATCGCATTGCTATATTCTCTTTGGGTATATGTTCATCACATCATTCTTCTAATGACATGACCCCGTTATTAATAACATCCAATGTTCATGATCAGGAAACCTTGATCATCTATTAATCAACGAGCTAGTAAAAAGAGAGGCTTTACTAGGAACCATTGTTTGTTTATTAAGCACACATGTATCAACGTTTCCGGTTAATAAAAGTCTAGCATGAGAAATAAACATTCATCATAAACAAGGAATAAGATAATAACCATTTTATTATTGCCTCTCGGGCATATTCCCTTCACCCAACGCAAGTAGCAAGGATTTTTCTGGCGCCGTTGCCGGGAAGAAGGAAGTCTACTGGCAAGGGGAGTCTCTCACTCTCAACCTCTTTATTTTGTTTATTGTGTTGTTTTTATTTTTTATCTTGTTTTTCTTCTCTATATTAAAACCACAAAAAAACTAGTTTACTTTATAGCTGTTATTTATTTGCTTGCTTTTATGTCTAGTTTTGTTCCTGTCACTATGTCACCAGAAGAAACAATTTTCACTTTCAAGCAAGGGAGTGAGGAGAGTTTGAAGGAAGCTTGATCTATGATTTTTGATTCTTATAGTAAAACTGAACCTATGATGACCTTGAATTTACTTCTTAGTAGTTTTTTACTTTGGTCTTGTTCTTTGCAATAGATATGTTTTGGACTCCGCAGTAGGAGGAGACTTCCTACGTAGTGATGGGGATCGAGCTCTTAATTCCCTAAAAAAATTGATTGCAACTTCTAGCTGAACTAGTAAATTTGGTTCATCCCTTGTGAGTTTTTTGGCTTCATTAAATACTCTTGAAACAGATGTATCATGTTTAAAAGAATCCTATAACCATATTTGTGCTCGTTATGATTATGTGCCCATAAATTCTGAACCTTCAATGTGGATCCCTACAGTAAAAGTAGTTATAAATCATGAAACTTGTCATGCCCATTGAGATATTATGACTGAATTTTGTCTCATGCCTAGAAAAATATACGAGTCTTTGAATCTTTGGAAACTTTCTGAAGGGGGAGAAGAAATACCCCTTATCAATAATACCACTATTTTCCCATTGGGATAGCTGAGGGCGTGTTTAAAAAAATCATGGGAAGTACCGTATCCACTGATTATCTTGTTATTGAATGTGTAGGAGAAGGAAGAATTACTCTTGGAAGTTCCTTGCTGAAACTCTTGGGGGCAGTACTAGATGTGGGGAATGCTACATTAAATTTTACCTTCACACCATGTGACCACACATTCCCCAAACCCAATAAGAAGGGTAAGATGAGTAAAAGGAGAGTTATTGGTATTTATGTTCATGCTCCTTCACTTGAAAATACTTGAGTTGATCTTTTAGGCCTAGCTGAAAGGCGTTAAAGAAAAGCGCTACCGGGAGACAACCCGTTTTATTTCTCTGTTTTCATTCAGTTTTTATTTGTTTTATTTTGTGTTCTTTGCACATAGTTGTTGTATATTTCCTAAGAAACCCCGCTTTCTCTTTTATTTTGTGTTTTTGTTGAGCCAAGTAAAGCCTCTAGTGGAAAGTTGAGACTATATTTCGGATTTCTGCGTAGGAAACAGATTTTCTGATGTCCACTGTTAATTACGTATCAAATCAGATAAAATTCAAAATAAACTGAGCTTTTTTGTGCTTAATCCTGGGCTATATACGCAACGTTTCTTAGTTGGCCATGTTTTGATTTGAGCAACAGAAGATTTTCTAAAAAATCGATCTCTGCCTGTTGTTCAGTTTTGTCAGATTTGTGCCAATTATTGCATTTGCATCTTAATCTCTTTCTTTTGGTGTTCTTTTGAGAAAAAATAGTTTTAAAATAAGTTGTGACAGTAGCTAATGTGGTTTTGATTGCTATTCTTGTGTTAAAACTGAACCATGTGAATTTATTATTTCGATTGCACTAACGTTGCTAATGAAGATTGTGAGAATTTTGGTGTGAAGGAAGTTTTCAAGGGTCAAGATAAGATGATGATATGGTGTGATCAAGAAGAGTGAAAAGTTTAAGCTTGGGGATGCCCCGTTTGTACATCTCAGAAAATTCCAAGAAGACTCAAGCGTCTAAGCTTGGGGATGCCCAAGGGATGTCCTTCTTCATCAACAAATTATCAGGTCACTTCTAGTGAAACTGTATTTTTATTCGATCACACCTTATGTGCTTTACTTGGAGCGTATTTTATTTTTGATTTCAGTTTTTTTTTTCATAATAATCTTGGTTGTACCCCAGCATTCTTTTATTGGAGAGTTACACGCTCCACTTTTTCATGAGAATACGTTGTATTCTTAGTCTCTATCTGACTGCTGCATCTATTTAGCTCCTGTTTTACATGCATCTCTTATCAGAGCTGTTAGTTGTAGTATTATTTGAGTACTCGCATGTTTGCTTGCTGTATCATAAAGAGTATTTTTGTTAAAACATATCTTGTATGATGCTTGTTGGGAAAAGAAAACTGCTGCATGATGTAGAATTTATAACAGTACTAGTAGAAGCTTTTATAGACCGTGGTTAGAAATTTTTCTTGCCATGCTAAATGTTATTTTAGTTTTAAATCCTTGTAGTCAATGAGTAGCATGAATAGCCTTAAATAGCTGAGAGCATTTAATATTTCTTGAAAGATTTATGAGTTGTTTTTGTCATAGTAAAGCATCAATATATGGTATTCTCTTCCGAATGCTTTATTTGGTTGACTTGGCGCATGTCACTCCATGGTTATGACTACAAACCAGTCACGAATAGCCTCCATGACCACTTAGTTTTTGAACTTGTGATGTTGCTTGTGCTTTAATTAATGATGCTTATGTCGATATGCATGATTATGGCTCTTATGCTCTCTTGATTTGTCGCTCCCAGTCTTTTGCTAGCCTCCACCTGTACTCAGTATGGAATTCTACTCGTGCATCCAAACTCCTTAAACCAAAGTTTTCCCATTGTGTACATCATATCTACCTACATGTGGTATTTAATTGCCACTCCAAGTAAATTGCTCATGTGTTACCTTTAAAACCTTCAAAATTGTTCCTGTTTTGGGTTCTTGTTTTTGCTCATGAGGACGTCAATAGAGAATCTTTATCTCACTTGTTGATTGAATTTCACACCCTGTAATAGTGGCTTCATCCGCTTATCCAAATGATAGAAGAGCTGACAGCGGGGTGCCTAGCCCCAAATTAATATAAACAAATTCTCTTCAATATTTTTTCCCCTGATTATATGAGTCAAAGCATAATTGTGTAAACAAAAGAGAAAGAGGGATGACCTTCTACACCAGTTGTGTCCTTCACCATGGGAGCCTCTCTTGTGAATCCAGCTGGCTTGTGACGTACTATATTGTCTGTTTACCATTCGTTGACATTAGCATACACCTCTCCACGGTGTCAAACTTTTAATACCTTTGTTTAATAAAATAAAAATCTCTAGGACATGAGTGATCCCTACTTTCCTCTGCGAAGGGCCTTTCTTTTACTTTTATGTTGAGTCTCCATCTTCTAACTTTATGCATAGTTGAGAGTGCATTTTTTTCCATTATGAGTTCTATGTGCATTTGTCCCATAAACATCAATAATTACTTCACGATGTGATATTATTTTTTTCTTAAATTATTTTTTCTAGTCTTCCTCGTGAACTTTGAAAGTGCCCTGGCATTTATGTTTTCTCCCACTCTTAAGGACTAGCGAAATACCACTTTGCCATGCTTTCTCTATACCTGAAACAAACGTTTATCTTTCTTTGCATCATTATCCATGATCCTTTATTTAAGATACTCTTCATGGTGCAAAGTGATTGCTATGATTTATTATTAAAGTTCTATTTATCATGTTTATGTTTGAAGTTCTATGATCTCAGCATACATATGCTTTTACATTTTAATGATCAAGATTATGATAATAGCATGTCACCTTAGAAACTATTGTTTTATCGTTTACCTACTCGAGAACGAGTAGGAACTAAGCTTGGGGATGCTTGATACGTCTCCAACTTATCTATAATTTCTGATACTCCATGATCATATTATGCCAATTGTTACATGTTTTCTCCTTTATTTATAGCATTTTTATACATTTTCCGGGACTAACCTATTAACAAGATGCCAAGTGCAAGTTCCCTATTTTCTTCTGTTTTTGGTTTTAGAAAAGTTGTTCTGGAAACATTCTCGAAATTGGACCCCACAAAGCCCGAAGTGCCTATTTTCCCCGGAAGCATACAGAACACCGAAGAGGAGTCGATGACGGGCATCAGGGGGGCCACACCATAGGGTGGTGCGGCCTCCCCTAGTACCACCAGTTATAGGTGTGCCCCCTGGCCTCCACTGCCTCTGCCCTTTCGCCTATTTATTCCCCCGGATGGAAAACCCTAAACACCTGATCAAAAATCCCCGAAAAGTTCTGCAGCCACCGTCGTCGTCAACCCTAGACCAAGGGGGTTCTGGAGCTGTCTCCCAGCACCCAGCCGGAGAGAAAATCATCGCCGGGGGCTTCTACATCACCATGCCTGCCTCCGGAGTGATGCGTGAGTAGTTCATCCCTGGACTACAGGTCCATAGCAGTAGCTAGATGGTTGTCTCCTTCTCATATGCCTCCATGTTTAGATCTCGTGAGCTGCCTATCATGATCGAGATTGATCTTATGTAATTCTATATGCTGTGTTTGCTGGGATCCGATGAATATTGACCTTATGCCAAGTTGATTATAGTCTTTATTGCATATTTTATTTGTGATCTTGCATGCTTTTCGTTGCTAGTGGTTACTCTAGCCAAGTAGTTGCTAGTGACTCATAGATGGAGTATTTATGCTAGATAGTGGGTTCATGCCTCCTTTTCGCCTGTGCTCGAGTGACAGAAACGTGACGGGGGAGGATGTGTTGTTGCCACTAGGGAGAAAACATCGGTGAGAGTGCCCGCGTGTATAATCAGTGCTCGAGTTATCTGTTGCTTGCAATTTAATACCTAAGGGGGTTCGGATGATAACCTGAGGGTGGATTACTAGTCATAGATGCAGATGGATTTCGGTCTATGTATTTTGTTGTAATGCCCGCACTAGATATCATGGTAGTCATAATGTTATATTGTGCACTACGGTGCAACCTCTATTTATCAATTGCCCAACTGTAATTTGTTCACACGGCATATTATTTTTATGGAGAGACACCACTAGTGAACCTATGAACCCCGGTCCATCTTCCACTCTGTTAAACAAACCACAACAATTTCATGCTCTCTTTACTTACTGTAAGCATACACAGTTTTCCATACTATACGTCTAATGTTTGTTTTCAACAAGACCGGTGAGATTAACAACCTCACTGTACCGTTGGGGCAAAGTATTCTGGTTGTGTTGTGTGAAGGTTTCACGTTGTTGCTGACATCGGTGAAGCGTCAGCACCACTGTCAGTGGCATCAACCTTACGAAGGTCCTCTTTCTCCAACTGGATTGATAACCCTTGTTCTTAACTAAGGGGAAAACTCCTACCGCTGTGCTTATCACACCCTCCTCTTGGGGTTCCCAACGCAAGTAGCATAGTATCGAGCTATACCTCTTGTAGTGGTTGCTGCTGAAACTATGCACCTGTTACCGGCATGTTCCTAGTCGTCGTAGACTCTGGGAATCCTACCATTGTACACAACATACCACATCATCTATGCACAAGAAAAAAAATACGTGGTTCGCATGGAAACTGGTAATAGACTGCAAATAAGTATGCAAAGATAAAAGCATTAAGGGTTATAAATAAAACACGACAAGTAAAGGACTAACATTTATATAATGCAAGTTCTAGAGATTCTATGCATTGTAACGAAAAGCGTCAAGTTTATACAAATATTTTATCCACCATAGGGTTTTGGCGGGAAGGGACGGACGGACTCGAGCGTGTTGAATGTCTCGATGTCATGTTGCGCAAGTAGGTGGGTTTCTATGTCAAGTTTGCTCAGTGGTGTGTGTGCATGGAAGAAGAAGCCACCCCAAGTGACGACATCTGACTTAAGTATCGTACAGATTCTCGGCTGGATGCGGCGGAACTCAGCTCTCACATATTCATCGGTGGTGTTTCCCATCTTTATGGTCTTGTCAAACACATGGGATGTAAATATCAAGCTTTCTAGTCAAACAGATGGTCCTGCATTTGGACATTTCGACGCTCCATACAGACGGTTGTCAACAACTCTCACGTGGAAAAGTTTTACTCGGCAATGACATATATATGCACAATATTTGGCAAAAAAAGGACAGTGACTTGCACAAGACCGGGCGGACGGAAGAAAATTTGAACTTTGAACATCTTGGGAATTTCTTTCGTTCTTACAACTTTGCATGGAACGAAAACAGATACAAAGAAGGAAAGCGAGCAAACTAACTTTAAAACCTTGCCTCCGATCACGCACGCGGTTGGACAAGGTAAGATAATCTAGGTTGATGATGTCGATTGTTTGCGGGGAGGTGCGCAGTGGAGGATTGGAGCATGGTTGTGAGTTCCTTGGACGCCACGAAGGACTTGAAGATCTCCATCACAAGCTGCTTCCCGAACTCCGACCAGCCCTGCTACGTTGCCGGCGGCGGCAACAACCTTTGCTAGTGCTACCGCCGTGGCACCCAAAAGAGTTTCAGGTCCCAACATTCAAGCAAGTCGTTTCTAACTAAATCTTCTAGATGATGCATCAAGTGAGTCATGATCAAGAGATTCGTGTCTAATTAAACTATTTTTTACTTTTTTGTAACTCACTCACTACATATATAATTAAAACTACTAATACATTCATAAAGCGTCGAAGAAATTCAAAATGAAAGAGTGATGTAAAAAAATATAATGTTCTTTCTTGTAAAATACTTAACAACTTATTTTGGAATTGATGTAATTTTGAAAAACTTGAGCTACGAATGAAATTTATTAGTTATTTCATTTCGTTTTTCCATTAAAAACATTTCATTATATTGAATCTCGCCAAACCAGAGAAAATAAAATTGCATGCCTTTTATTGATTCTCTTTTAAAACCTATATGTAGCATATTTATATCTATGTCTCCTCAAGTACTTGTATTCTTAAATATCCTTGTCGTGGGTTTTAAGACACATAGTTTAACAAATACCTTGACATATTTTTTTCCAATGTTACTCTAAAAATTCTAGAGTGTGTGAGGTTTCTACAATTTGTTTGACCTTGAGTCATTTTCATTGCTAGTTTTGTGATCTATTATTCCAAGATAAATTATGTATTTCATGGTTCAATGAGTTAAAAAATTGGTTAGCAACACAAGGATATTCCAGTAGACCTCCTTGTTCATAACATGCATATAATGAACAACTTTCTTCTAGTTAAGAATTAACTCATTGTGATAATTCTAAATTTTGCAAAGAAAAGCCGACACGTACGTACGATCTCATTCAACGAATTGCCAAACATATTGGTATTACTAGTTACATGCTATATGTATATTAAAAGTGAATTGGATAATCTCAAAATATTTTGAGAAAATGAACACGATATACATATAAACAAATATTCAAGGGACTCCTCTGTATTAAAAAATACATATATTTTTTACACCTTGTCCATCTTCTTTTAAGGAGATTATGCTTTTTTAACAAAACAATACAATGAAGAAACAAGAAAAACATCTTTACATTCAAAGGAATCTTGCGTTTATACAAATATTTTTCCAATTATGTGTCCATTGAGTAAATAAACACTCACTCCATTAGTTGTCAAAGTTTCATTTGAAGTAAGTACTACGAAGACGTACCATTAAAAATTGTGGAGATCAGCGATTCGTAAGAACCAAGGGCATGTACAATGGTAGAGAAGGCATGCCTTCTGTTAACTATCCATGTCATCTAGAGAAGGCAAAACATATAATTTATATAATACATTATCTCTTATTGTCATCTCTAGCAATTAATGCGAATTAATTATATTTGGTAGAAAATTGTGTGCCTAAGAGAAGACATATTGTACAATGGAGAGAATAGCCTTATCTTATTTTCTGAAAGATCATCCCTTAGCTCAGAGAAGGCAACCTTCTTTCTTTTAATTCACTCTCCTCCAACTAAGAAAAAATCTGGCGTGGCAACGCTAAGGGAAGTCTGACATCACCCAATTGTACATGTCCTAAGAGCATGTTCGGAACCTCTCCGATCCTGCAAGATCCTTCGATCCGGCTCCGCTCGCACGCAACCTGATCAGCCGTCAGAGCGATGTATGTTTGGCACAGCTCTGCTCCGGTTGTGGGCTGTTGGCCCAAGTTTGTTAATTTCACCCTACTCTCTGCATCCAATTCGGTCTACTTTCTCCAATCCATAAAAAGTGTCACTTACATAGTATAAAGTTTGTACTAAATTAGTAAAAAATGAGCGATACTTTTTATGTATCAGAGGGATTAATAGATTTTTTCCACATTCTCTGTATGGGTCAGCATGTTATGTGGGAGGCTTCGTCGATCTCCATCTCTAATCTGTAGCCTCGAGGAGTCCTGCTCAGCAGCTTCGATCTGCAGCTTGGAAAGATGAGGCACACCCCCGTCCGATCGTGGGAGGCTGCAGCTTGGGAAGGTGACCGGACACCCGACGACTAGAGGTGGCGTCCGGACTTGGTGACGAGAGGTGGCGTCAGGTCTAAGGTAGGTCTCGGAGGAGGAGAGCAGTTAGGTCGGGCCTCTCGTTTTCCTGCTGCTCGCACCTTGCAGGCTGCGTTCGTGGAGGAAACATACGAAACGAACAGGTATTTGACTTGGCCGTGACATCTCTCCGTAAATAACTGCTGCTCCGTCCGGGGACCGACAGTGGATCGACGAATATGGTGCTCCGCGATTTATACAAAAAAATCCACTCTTCCGCGGATCTGGTTCGGGCACTTTTTTTTTTTGGAAAGCTAAAACTTCATTGATTACTTAGCACGATTACAGATTGTTCGAATACATTCTCGTAAGAAAGGGGGAATGAAGTTCACCCAAAGGCATCTACGCCTAACAGAAGTAGCCTGTTTTGCACAAAGATGTGCAGCTTCATTGGCCGTTCTCGGCACATGTGATATAGAACAATCAACAAAACTGAATGCCAGGTTAGTGATCTCTGTGCACACCGCCCTAATGTCAGCCCTCTCAGAATTTTCCGTGTTGCACAGCTTAACAACCTCCATTGCCACAAACCTAAGGCCATCTCTGATCGCTAAAGTCTCCATGATCCTTGCATTTGCCGCATGCTCGTACCACAGCGCTTGTCCTCTTATGAGCTCACCCATATGGTTACGAATAACGGCTCCCGAGGACCCTGATCTCGATGATGAGATAAACCCCGCGTCCACATTCACCTTGACATACATTTCCCTCGGGGGTTTCCAATCAGTCTTCACTTTGGCAGTTGATTTGCTTGGCGAAGTGGTTGGGCTAGCTAGATCACATGCGATATCGACCGCCCAGCGCACAGAGGCCTTCAACTCTCTTCCCCTCTCTCTGTGTCTTCTATTATTTCTCTCAGACCAAACAACCCAGCAGCCACACAGAATAATACATGCATTGCGAACTGGCACCAAATTCTCGTTGATCATATCCAGAGCCCGTGTATCCGGATGCAAAATTGGGATTTTGATGCTAGTAAGTCTCTTCACTTCTTCCCAGAACAACCTTGCCCATGAGCATGAAAACATTGCATGGAAAATCGTCTCCACCTCCCCGCAGTCCTCACACTTGTCAATACGTTCTGCATGTCGATCACAGAGCACTTTCCGGCATGGAATAAAATTGTGGATAGTTCTCCACCAAAAATTTCTCACCTTAGGGGGTACGGACATTTTCCAAAGGATTTTCCAAGCAGTATTCATTAATCCACCCGAACTCGAGGGGGCCTCCGTGAACCTTCTGTTCGTACACAGCAACCTATACGCTGATCGTACAGTAAAATTCCCATTTTTCTCAGGTTTCCAAGCCCATACATCCTCCTCCTCACCTCGAACAATTCTCCTAATATTCTCAACATCAGGCGGCACAAAGTTTTGTATTAGCTTCTCTTCGTTCCAATCGCCGTCTTGATCGATGAGATCAGCCACCATCGTGGCCGTGGCTGAAGAGATACGGGTGAGTGGCCGTGATCCATGATTCTCCTCAATCCATGGATCCCTCCATATATTTATCGAAGAGCCGTTACCTACTCTTTTAATCAGTCCCAAATTTAGAGCCTCCCTTCCATGCATGATCACTCTCCAGGTATGAGATGCATGTCTCTTCCTTCCCGCCTCCAAGAAAGATTTATCGTCAAAATATCTTCCTTCGAGAACCCTTGCACATAATGATTCCGGCCTCGTCATTAATCGCCAACCTTGCTTAGCCAACATGGCTTGATTAAAGAGTTCAAAATCCCTAAACCCCATACCTCCTTCTGATTTCGGGATTGCAATTTTCTCCCACTTCCTCCAATGAAGTCTTCTCTTTTTCTCATCTCCTCCCCACCAAAACCTCGCTATTACCGCAGTGAGCTTCTTACAAAAAGTCTTGGACAACTTGAAACAACTCATTGAGTATGTGGGGATCACCTGACAAACAGACTTGATAAAAGTTTCTCTACCCGCACTACTCAGCATTCTCGGTATACCTCCAAAAAGGATCTTTTTTACCTTGGCAATAATATGCTCAAAGTGGGAATCCGAGGATCTTCCCACTGCTGTTGGGAGCCCCAAGTACTTCTCACCCAATGCTTCTGATGAGATCCCAAGCCCCTCTAGCATCACCTGTTTAACTGGGGGGGGGGTAGTGTTTTTACTAAAGAAAACCGCTGATTTGTTATAATTCACCAATTGCCCCGAGCCCTTTCTGTAATTATCAATAATAGATTGTATTCTATTTGCTCCATCTGGAGAGGCCTGTGAAAAAATCAAACAATCGTCAGCAAAAAGGAGATGGGAAACCCATGGAGCATGGATTCCCACCCTGACTCCTTTGGATAGATGAACTGGCCCTCTGTTTTTGAGCATACAACTGAATCCTTCCCCACATAAGAGAAACAAATAAGGGGAGATGGGGTCCCCTTGTCGAATCCCCCTAGTTGGCTTGAAGAACTCCGAGAAAACACCATTAACACGCACTGATAGTGTGAAAGATTCCACACACTTCATGACAAGATCAACCCATTGCTGTGAAAAACCCAACTTGATCATAATACTCCGCAGGTAGCACCATTCAACCCTATCATAAGCTTTGGCCATATCGAGCTTAATCGCACAAGCCGCTGAATTTCCTTTCTTCCTCTTAAGATAATGGATGCATTCATACGCCGTAAGCACATTATCCGTTATTAGCCGCCCCAGAACAAAAGCACTCTGTTCCTCTGATATAATCTCATCCAAGACAGGTCTCAACCGTAGGGCTAGTACTTTGGAGACAATTTTGTACAAGACATTACATAAAGCAATGGGTCTATATTGTGTAAGATCTTGGGGGGCTTTCACCTTAGTGATTAGTACCAATACTGTTGCATTAACTTCTTCTGGCATGATTCCTCCCTCCAAGAAAGTACGCACAGCTTTACACACCATATTCTTCAAAACTGACCAATGCTTGATATAAAAGCCCACATTAAAACCATCTGGACCCGGGGATTTGTTTGGATGCATCATAAACAGAGCCCTCTCGATCTCCTTGTCCGAAAAGGGAGCCAATAATTGCTCATTCATCAGCTCGGATACCCTAGGAGGTACCCAATCCGTCACCAGCTCGGGATCCGTGACCTCCTGCGCCGAAAACAAGGATTTATAAAAGTCTATTGCCACTCTCTCCAATCCTTCCTGAGATGTCTCCATAGAACCATCCTCTCTACGAAGTGCTTTAATTTTATTGTTTCTACCTCTCTGTTTAGCTTTGGAATGAAAATAAGCAGTATTTCGACCCCCTTCCTTCAGCCATTGCACTCTAGACCGTTGATGCGCCTCAATTTCCTCTCTGGATTGTAATTCGGAAATTCTTCTCATAAGTTGCAGCTCCTTCCTCGAAGGACCAGTACCAAGGGAGTCCCAACGCGTTTGCTCCAGCCGTTGTCGGAGCTATTTTAACTGCAGTTGGACGGAGCGATACTCCTCCTTGCTCCACCGTTGCAAGACCCTCCGAACGCCGCCGAGAGCACTGGCAACTCCATCAAGGTTATACGCCTCCGAACATAAGTTTTTCTCTACCACCTCAGTATAGTTTTGATGGCGTACCCAAGCATTTTCGAATCGAAACGGTCTTGGTCCTCCGCTCTCCTTGCACCAATCAGACTTCTGAATTTGAATAAAGAGAGCACAGTGATCGCTTTGCGTAGTTTGGATGTGTGTCACCATAGAGTTATCAAACACCTCCAAGAACCGAGTATCCGCCATACATCTATCCAGTCTGACCTTTATGTTACTGCTTCCCTGTTGTCGATTATCCCAGGTATATGGAGTACCCGAATACCCCATATCTTCAAAACCACACTCCTCGATCGCATCTCGAAATCCTTCCATCTGCCATTCTTCTCTAGCGTGCCCCCCAAACTGTTCCCCCACCGAAACAATCTCGTTAAAATCTCCAGCACAAATCCACGGAGTGCCATACTCTCTCCTCAAATATTTCAGAAGTTCCCAGCTGCGTTTCCTCCTGGTTCATTTTGGATCTCCGTAAAATCCCGTGAACCGCCATTCGGTGTTTCCAGTATCCTCATTTGTCACAAAAACATCAATATGTGTCCTGCTATACGATTTGAGCGATACCACTGAATCTGAGTTCCAAAATAGTGCTAAACCTCCGCTTAAACCTTCACTCTTAACTCCAAAGGCATTGGAAAAACCTATTCTCCCTTTCAGATCTTGCGCTCTCGTGTTACTAAGCTTGGTCTCCGAGAGAAAGACCAGCTTCGGACGATGCAACTTTACTAAGTTGCTAACTTCGTGAATTGTCTCGGGTCGTCCGCACCCTCGACAATTCAGGCTCAAGATACTCATTTCGCCCGGCGGTCACCCTCGAGGGATGCCGCCGATCCGTTGGATTGTCCAGAGTAGGAGGATCCACCTTCCCCCTTGTGCCGCTTTTCACCTTTTCCGGTTTGATTACTTTCCATCACAGCTGTTGATGGAACCTCTTCCATATGATCACCATCCGTGATTGCAAGTAGTTCACTAGCTTTTCTATTTTCCTGCTCAAAATTAAGTCTTTTCCGGGCGTTCTTCTCCGCTTCTAGCATATGTTGATCCACCATATTGATGGGACTAGTCGCTGTATCTGCAAGATCATCGTGGCTGGCTGGGAATCTCTCGGGATGGGCCCTCCAATCAACATAGTCGCCCTGCCTTGCATTGCTGCCCTATCGCTCACAAATGTTCTGCCACTTCCTCCTCTTAAACCCCCTCTACCAGCACTCACTCCACCACGAGATCCCCCCGTTCCTCTAGCACGCCATCCCTCAGCATGAATCCATTCACCGTATTTCAGGTTCTTGTCCTCGAAAACGCCTATTCCGCACTCCTTGTAAACATGGCCTATCTGACCACATGCAAAGCATAACATGCCTAGTTTCTCATACTTCACCTCAAACATGGATCGTTTGCCTCCTAGGGAGATGGAAACAAATCGCGTTAAAGCTTTCCGTACATCTTGCTTTATTCTCACCCTAACATAATCCCCTCTGAAAGATCCCGGAGGTATCATCTGAATTTCGAGAACTTCACCCGCCTGCCGACTCACCAACTGTTTCACAATTGTTTCCTTACGAAATCCCTCTGGTATCTTGTGTATCTGGATCCAGATAGGCATAAACTCCAACTCCGTTTCGTCAGGGTTTGAGATTCCATCATATGGCGCAATAATCACCACCCACTCACGGAACAGCCATGGTCCCCTCTCTGTAATCTTCTCCCAGTCTCCCAAACAATGGCATTGGATCACAAAACGTTTAAGCCCCACCGGCCGTATCGACACCTCCTTCGCGGGATTCCACGCGGCATGCATCTGGAGGAAGAAGGCTTCATGACTGAACCCCTTCTCGCAGTGGACTCGAGCGACAGCTAGCCACCGGGTGCTATCAGCAAGATCGATCTCTGTTTCCTCAATAACCAGGTCATCAAACTCTTCTTCCCCGATCTCGAGCCAATCAAACAAGGAATTGATTGCCCCGCCATGGTTCTCTGATCCTTCCTCTCGCTCTAACCTCCTTGATCCCTCTTGATCCTTCAGTTTCTGTCCTCCCGAGGCCGATTCAGAGAAATCCGTCGATTTGGAACTCGACATGATGCTCGTCCAGCCCTGACTCCTCGAACTTTCCTGAGATTGCTTCACCTCTGCGATACTTAAGGCCCTCCTCACCGAGGGAACGTGAGATTGCCTCCGGATCGAGTCCCTCTCGGAAACCGGGCCGGAGTCGGCGACTCGCCGCCTGGTCGCCAGGCGGGAGGAAAGAACCCTAGACGAAAGGGTACGTTCACACCTCTAACTTTTCCCGTTCGGGCACGTTCGGTACTGCTCCGGTCCAGAGCACCGTGTATCTGGAGCCCGGAGGACATCCGAACACGCCCTTAGCCCGTTTTAAGAAAAAGTAAAAAAGGTAATTTAAAGTTTCAAAAAAAATCTGATAATAATTCTAGATGTAAATAACGATTACTTCTAACAGTGTGAAAAAAACTGAACGCGAAATATCCTGTATTTTGAACCGTGTGAAAACGACATATTTCTCGATCTGAAGTGGTGAACAGTGCAAAATTCGTCTTTTTTTCCGGGTCTGTCAGGATTTGCCATTTTTATGTACACTGGTAGAAAAAAGGCCTTCGGTATGCCAGCATCAGTCCCCAAGCGTTGCGCACCGTGACCAATGAGTATTTAGTCCCGGGTAGGGAGGAGACCCGCGACAGAAGGTCAGACGTCGCGGGTTGGGAAGCGCGTTGCGACGCGTGGAGGGAATTAATTCCGGTTGACATGGCCGCCCGGGACTATTGGTCCTTTATTCCCCGTTCCCGTGGCCAACCGGGACCAATGGCCCTTTATTCCCCGTGCCCGTGGCCAACCGGGACTAAACATCAAGCGTCTCGCCTCCCCCACGGCGGTTTTTATTTCGCGAGCGAGGCAGAAGGGCGCCATTCCACTGCTCGCTCTCTGTTCTTCCTCTCGCTCTCTGTTCTTCCTCTCTCTCGCTCTCTGTTCTTTTCGATCCAAGCACACGCACGCAAAATGGCTGAATGGACGCAATACAATGGGAAGACACCATGCGGCAAGGATTTGGACGTGCTCTTCACCAACAGTTGCGCGAGGCTGCCTGAAGCTTTGGGTCATTTGGCCGATCTCTATTTTGATGCTCCCGAAGAACACCGGTTCTTTGGTCTCGATCTGGAGTACACGGCGAATCAGAAGGATGTTGCCCTCATCCAGATATCGTTCAAGCATTCGGTGTTGGTCTTCCAATGGTCAAGGTATATAGCACACGTGTACAATCTTGCATTCCATCTTCGAGTTTTTTTGTTGCATGTGAACAATACGTGTGTTGCAACATATCTAACACATATCCTATTTTTGTTGTTACAGTAGTTCGAGGCATTGCCCGGACCTTGTTGATTTTCTTGTCAACTCGGGGTTTGACTTTTGCAGCGTGGACATCACGCAAGACCGTGTGAAGTTGATGCGCATCGGCATTATGATACCTGAAGATCACTACGTTGATCTTCAGACTCTTATCCAGTTGACCGGGCCAAAGACCGGGATGGCTGTCATGGCAAGCACCTTCATCCACCAGGCCTATGAAAGGATGAAGACTGATTTCCCCCGGCAGAATCACTACTATTGGGGGGAGACCCCATTGCGCATGACGAACCTCAAGTATGCGGCCGTAGATGCATATGTCGCGTACGAGTTGTTCCGCATCTACTCGGCGGGGCCATAGATGATGTATGCATGCGTTCGATATCTATGCATGTGCATGTAATGGGTATCTAATTAGTAGTATATATATGTAATGGATATCTTTTGTGATCGACTCTCTATATATAATATGTTAATTATGAAATGTGATCAACTCTATGTTTGTGTTATGTGTGATCGACTCTATTGTGTTATGTGTGATCGACTCTATGCATGTAATGAATATTGTTTGTATTATTGTTCTTTATTTTTGATATATTTTTTCATTTTAAGATTTTAAAATGAATTAGTATTATTTTTCTTCATTTTTTGATATATTATTTGTATTTTTAAGATTTTATAATGAATTAGTATTATTGTTCTTAATTTTTGATATATATTTTGTATTTTAAGATTTTAAAATGAATTAGTATTATTGTTCTTCATTTTTGATATATTATTTGTATTTTTAAGATTTTAAAATGAATTAGTTCTATTTTTCTCAATTTTTGAATATATTATTGGTATTTTTAGAAATAATACAAATTAAAAGTTAATGTTTATTTATTTATTCAAAATTATTAATTACATCTTTACTTTTGTTTATTAAAAGATTTATTTGAAATTCAAACAATAAAGAAATATGGCTTCGGCCAACATGTTAATAAGATTGATATGATACAACTATCATATACATGCGTGAGAAACACTTGGATTCGGGACGGGATGGAACTCGGAAGTTAAGCGTGCTAGTGCTAGAGCAGTGGGAGGATGGGTGACCGAGCGGGAAGTTTGACCATGAGTAACTAATTGGATTAGAGATAATATTAGTTAGACACTAAGCAAATAATACAAATTGTGAGAAAAAAAGGGAGTGAAAAAAGGAGTGAAAAAAAGGGAGTGAAAAAATGTGAGAAAAATAATTAGAAACCAAATGAATTAAAAAAATTACGAAATAAATCTAGTCCCGGTTCATGTGGCCAACCGGGACTAAATGTCCTCCGACCCCAGGCTCCGCCACCCGCCCACGTGGACAGGCCTTTACTCCCGGTCCGTAAGAGATGGGACTATAGGGGGGGCCTTTAGTCGCGCGTAGCTAGTCCCGGTTGCCCGGACGGGATTAATGGGCCTGGCGAACCGGGACTGTAGGCCTGTTTTCTACCAGTGGTAGGCCGGATTAAAAAAAAATGGAGTTGGAAATTTGCAGAGTACGTCACTTGCAACCTCTGAAATTTAGGTCGATTTAAAAAAAAACTTAGAACTGTTGATTTAAAAAAACAAATTAGAACGGGCTACTACAAAGTGATTTTTCTCGTGAGTCGTGTCTTACAAGCTTCTAGATGAACGATAAGTTAGGAGTAGACTTGTACTGCCAGTATTCCACCACGTACGTGCAAGCTAGCGTCGACAGAGTGAGGGATGGTTCGCATGAGTACAGTTTTTATTTATCCAACTATAGTTAATTCCCATATGCTCTCTATTTTAATTTGTTTTTCAAACATATGGGATGAAAATATCAAGCTTTCCAGTCAAACACATGGTCCTGCATTTGGACCTTTCGACGCTCGACACAGACGGTTATCGACAACTCGATCGATCACGTGGAAAAGTTTACCCTCGACAGTGAGACGCACAAGACCAGGCGGCCGGAAGAAAATTTGAACTTTGAATATCTTGGGAATTTCCTTCTTTCTCACAGCTTTACATGGCACGAAGATGCACATTACAGTAAATGAAAGCGAGCAAACAAACTTGAAAATCTCGCTTCACATCAGCATGTACGCTAAGCTAGGTCGATGATGCTGCTGTGTTTGCGGGGAGATGCGCAGTGGAGGATTGGAGCATGGCGGTGAGCTGCTTGGAGGCCACGATAGACTTGTAAATCTCCATCACCAGCCGCGTCTCCAACTCGGTCGGGCCCTGCTGCGCAGCCGCGGTGGGGGGCAAGAGCCTCTGCTGGTGCTTCCGCCTCGGCATCCGCTTGGGCCACATCCCGTCGCTGGGCAGCGCCATGACCGCCGCCTTCCTGGACACTGCCAGCATGCCGCCCACGTAGGCGTCCCGCAGCCGGCACAGCACTCGCCCGGGCATGGAGACGACCGCGCGGACCACGCGCACCCTGCGGACGATCAGCCCCCGCAGCCGCACGCGCCACCCGCCGCCAGAGCGCCGCGCGCCGCCGCCGAGGCGCTGCGTGCCCTTGGTCCTGCTGCCACCGTCGCCGTTCTCCAGGCGCTGGTACTTGCGGCGGCGCCAGTGCGAGCGGATGCCCTTGGTGAACCCTATCGGGAACGCCTCCACCTCCATCGATCAGTCACCAGCTAGCTAGCTGCCGCGCGCTCGTCGGGCGTCAGGGGTCTGGTGGCGAGGTGCAGGGTGCAGCTGGGCTGCTCGGGGAAGTAGGTTTGGTGTGGAATGGCGCTGCGGCGCCGTGCCTTTTATGCAGCTAGGAGGGCCGTGTGGTTGGTGGGTGCCACCAGTGACGACGTGACAAAACGGTCGGGATTCCCCGTCGTTTTCTTCCACCACATGATCTGACATGCATGGCGGGCTTTTCTTTGTGTGGCAACGTCATGGATAGTAAGTTGCGCCACATACGTGTACGTTGAACGTCTAGAAGGTGACCCGGATTAAGTGCCGGTTTGGACGAGTAAACTGTCTGAAGATCCTCTGCTTAACTTTTAAAAAAACTTGTACATACAAATAAGTGAACATACACACTAATACATGTCTACATACATGTAGATACATATGAATATGGGCCAATACTAGAACACCTTATATTATGGAACGGAGGGAGTATATGACCATTGCCTTGTGACTGGGTAGCATGATTGAGTTTTGACTTTTGAGTAGAGGGTCTGTGTTGCTGGACTCATCTCTGGTCAGAGTCGACCATGGAATATGTCCCCTACCATGAAAGTTCTTCCAAATCAAGTCTTGGATATCGTCATACGCCTTAGCTTGATTTGGTGGTCAAATAAAGCTGCTTCGGGTCAAACTAGTTACAGCACGTGGCTATGGGAGGCACTAATCAAGGAATATACTGTAGGTAGGAGTATAGTCGATTGAAGAACCATGAGTGTCTTGTTGGTTTACTAGTACTTTCTCTAATTAAGCACACGCAACACATGCATGTGTTCAAAATAGTTTCTTTCAAGAGCACACAAAAGGACTTGCCTGCCTTTTTCTTTTCTCCTTTTTCTTTTTTTGAAAAGATCATCCGAGGGAAAGCCTCCCTACCTTACTACTCACTCCGTTTCAAAATAGATGACTTTCATTTGTCCAAAAATGCATGTATGTATACTAAAACATGTCCACATACGTACATGCATGTTTTGACAAATGGAATTCATCTATTTTGGAACGGAGTGAGTATTATAGATCGATCACGCAGAGTGTGAGGCTGTGAAATCACGCCGCAGACCGGCGTGTTCCTTCTGAACCGATGTCTTACATCGACTTTTTCCAATGAGTTAAGTAATCAATTAATGATTTTTTTCCCTCCGTAACCCTCGCGTCGCCCTCCAGGCGACTCGGGGGGCGTCACCGCCGCCGCCCCTAGTCCCCTACTCTCCACTGTCTCCCTCTCCTTGTCGCCGCTTGAGGCCCCGTGATGGCGGCGGCGAGGCATCTTCTTCCGCCCTCGGACCGGCAGCGAGGAGGCGCTGGAGGCGGACGTGTGACGTCTCAGCCGGGTGGTCACCGGGCGTGGCGTCTGGGCAGCGTGGCGGCGGGGATCTGCGGCCGTCGAGGAAGCTGTCGGCGGCGCCCATCCGTGGGTTGTCTCTGATGGCGCACTACGACGACTCCGACGAGGGCATCCAAAGCCACATCCATGGCCGGCGACGAGCCCCCTACGGTGGTGGTTGAGTCCACCCTGGACGAGGGATCGAGCCGCTTGGACCTCGCCCGTTGTTGCGGCGTGGTGGCGGGGAATCGTCTTCGAGGATCTGAGGCTGACAACAGCGTCCCTCCGTGGGTTGTCTTCAACGTCCTCTTTCGCGTTGGTGCTCGCGGTTGGCGGTTCCTAAAGGAGGTCGATCTGACGCATTCGACGTGGATGTGGCGTGATGGTTTTCAGGTGAAAACCTTGTTTCCGATCTTGCTCGGAACCGGTGATGGCCGCATCTTGGGTGTCGTCCCCTTCCTGAAGGCATCATCGTGGAAGCCCCGCGGTTCTTCCCGTCACCTCCGGGGGAAACCTTAGATCTGTGGATCGGATGATGGAGGCGCTTCTACGTCGTTACCTCCTTGGGGGCATCATCCTTGGAGGAGTGCGCCGGTCGAAGGGACCGGTGGTTCAGTACGGTGGTGAATGCAGGTTCAACGGTGGTCTACGCGGCATCGGCTACGTCGACACGTTACCTTACTTCGGCCTGCTCCGGGGGAAACCCTAAATCTGGGATTCCCGGATTGGATGATGGTGACGCCGCCGGTGTCGCTCTCCCTCTTGAGGGCATCGTTTTGGAGCAGTGGCTGGAGGGTCCTAGAGAGGAAGCGGTGTTTCTTCTACTGCATCGATGACGGCGGTTCTCGACAGCTTGGTGTTGTGGGGTTTCGGTGTTGGACGCGGGATGTTGGACGCGCTGTGGGTGGTGACGTTGTCTGGTGCCATGGTGGTATCGAGGACAGGTCTGACATGGTGGATGCTTTGATCGTTGTCCTGAAGACGGGTGAGCGGAAGACGGCGGCAGCAACTTTCCGAACGTGTATATCGGTACGCGCTGCGGTGTGCTGGACTGATAATGCCCCTTGTTCGCTACCGGGAGGCATGGTGAGGCTTTCGGTTTTTGGATAATGCGCGTTGGTGGGTTCTTAGAGTATCGGCTCTATGATTGGACACCCCATTCATCAGTATTGGTAGTGAGTTTTGTTTGGTGGATTCAGATCTAGTCATTTGTTGTATCTCCTTGTAAGACATGGTTATTTTTGTTTTATCATTTAATAAAAACCGGTTGTGTGCATCATTTTGATGCACAGGCTGGAGGTAGACCTCCATTTCTAAAATAAAGAAATTAATGATTTTTTCCGTTAAGATGAGAATAAGAGTATGTACAAGATTACAGAAAAGGAAAATAACCGCCATAAACGTCAAGGCCCTATGCTCATCAACTGTCATTCCTCTAGAATCTTGGAAACCACATATGGCGTGTTGTGAGCTTTGTTGCCAAACACTCTGACGGGTTCTTTCTAGCCAAAGTTGCCAAAGCAGGCACTGGCCAGGGAAATTAATCCTATACGACGCCGATGTGTAGGATCACCTGGTGGGAATCAAAGGTAACTTATTCAGATGCCCACCAATCCTGAATAGAAGCGATGTACTATGTATGATCTAACCTAGTACCCTGATCTCATACGAATCTTACGTGCAAAACTCTGCAGTAGAAGATGGAGGAAAAGATATACAGATGACGATCCATGTGTACCATTATTGTATTGCCAGCTCGTTAACACGTTGCAAGAGCAAACGACAGTCGACATTGTTCTCCTCCTTGATGTAACTCCGACGCATTCTCAAGAAACAATAAATATGGTGCCCTTGTCTTGGAATGTACGTACATAAGAGAATTAGTGGTAGCTTGGACGAGTAAACCGGTTGACGATTCTGTTGCTTAATTGTTATGTTCTTGTATTTGACCATGGACCAATGACCAACAGCTAAGAGCATCTCCTTGTACCTAGGGATCGAAACAGACATGAAAATCTACTTTTGATGAAAACAAAATCATTTGGCGGCGGTGAAATGGCAAAATTGTATATATACTTATAACGAATGTTATCGCTCTTGCTTTGCTTACATAACTTGTTCGTTTTCCGAATCTCGGACTTATGTGTTCGGATGAATATAAACTAACCTCATTACTTCACGTTGTCGAGGGGCTTTCACTTTCATCATTCCTCTCTCTTGTTCTTTGTTTTGAGAGTCGGGCTCCCGGAACCTCTTGTACAGCCTCGCCTTGTACAACCGGGGAGAGGGGGTCAGCCCCCTCTTGTACATACCTATAGGGCTAGGGCTTGGGCTAGGTTTGGATTTTCCAAGTTGTCATTTGCAATATGACGTCGGGATCTTGGTCACCGGAGTATGCGAGTTGCCGCCATTGGTTGGCCATGGCACTGATGTTATTTGTGGTGCTCCTAAGGATGGACTCGAATGAGGGCGGTGGTGCTACTGGCATGTGCCACCTAGTGTAAATTGCTCGAACAGCCCTCTAGAGAGGACTTTTGCGAGCTCTTTGCTTACCTCGATAAGCAGATGCATAATGTAAATCGTTGCATGAGATATAATGTCACCAGCCTTGTTGCCCACAGAAAATAAATTATTATGCAAAAAAACCATCTTCGCCAAGTGTATTTTACTTCATGATTTTTTTTAGCTTAATTTTTTGCCACCCAAATTGCCGCTAAGGCCTTGTTTGTTTTTAGAGGTTGTTGGGCGATTGGAGGGATGATGGACAAATGGATTGGGTGACCACCGATCCCTTCAAAACCTTCTCCATCGTAATCCCTAACACCCGCTAGCTATTGGAAAGATATCACTTGGTTTGCAAGGAACGTAAATAACCATGCTTTATAATTTAGTTTTTCCATCACCGATGATCAAGACAATCTCAAAATCAACGGAGCACACCTCCGTCGTCGGCTCGGATCTGTAGCATGCCGTGGTAACTCATGAACGCGGTGAATAACCATGTCGTCGGTGGTGGTTCGCGAGCGTTGGTTTTGCTTTCCCCATGTGCCTGGGCCCTATCGCCGCAGCTCCGCGCCTTGCCTCTCGGCCCGGACAAAACGCGAGAGGGGGGTCGTGGGTTGTGGTTTAGCGAGAAAACGTGAGAGAGTTGGTAGTTTTCCGGGAAAGCAAGGATAATACCGGCATAATACACGAGTAACAAACAATTTTGTGATAATCGGGAAACCAGAATCGGACTAGGGTGATCCATAAATTCCCTTGAAACAACTCTAGAAACAAACAAGTCGTGGCGGATTAAGAGTTTGTGCAGTATTATTCTTGGATACTTTCGGCAAAGAGTGACCCTTGTGAATTTTTCATCGGTCACGGTGGGGCCGTGTGCACATATCTTAGTCGAGTGCCCGCGGGAACCCATCCACTCGTTTGATATACTCCCTCCGTCCACTTTTATAAGGCACACTTCTTAGCAATTCAATAGCAAGAAGTGAGCCTTATAAAAGTGGACGGAGGGAGTAGTTGATTTATAAACACACATGGAAATGGAATAGTTTGCCAACAGACAAGTATTTCAATAAACATGGTCACCGAGTACCTAATTTACTTGTAATTAAGAAAAGTAGAAGTGTTTGAAGAGGTTAGGATTCGTTTATTTCTTACTCCACTTCCGAAGGAGGCACCATCCGAGCAAATGAACTCAAAAATAAGAATATGTACATGTACTTCTTGGCTTTTCCGGCTCGCTAGACTAAGATGGCGGATGTCTTTGTGTTTGCGGGGAGGTGCGCGGTGGAGGAGTGGAGCATGGTGGTGAGCTCCTTGGAGGCCACGATAGACTTGTAAATCTCCATGACAAGCCGCGTCTCGAACTCCGACGGGCCCTGCGCCGGCGCGGGCAGGTGCTTCCGCCTCGGCACGCGCCTCGTCCACAGCGCGTCGCCGGGCAGCGCCATGACGGACGCCTTCCGGGACACCGCCAGCATGCCGCCCACGTACGCGTCCCGCAGCCGGCCCAGCACGCGCCCGGGCATGGAGACGACGAGGCGGACGACGCGCGCGCGGCGCAGGATAAGTCCGCGCAGCCGCACGCGCCACCCGCCGCCAGAGCGCCGGGCACCGCCGCCGAGACGCTGTGTGGCGTTGGTCCTGCTGCCGGCCTCCAGGCGCTGGTAGTTGCGGCGGCGCCAGTGGGAGCGGATGCCCCTGGTGAACCCTATCGGGAACGCCTCCACCTCCATCGATCGATCACCAGCTAGCTGTCGCACGTTCTGTTGGGGCTGCCCTCCGGCGACACACGCCGAGGCAGCCCTCCGGCGACAAACGCCGGACGAAAGAGACGAAGGAGACACCAATACTTTCCGGCGCACGAACGCCACGGCGCACCAACGCCTGTATCTTGGCTTTATTTCTCACAACGACTAACTCGAACACATACACGGAGGTACACACGCACACACGTAGTACTGCCCAGGGGAGCTCTCATCGTCGGCCTGGCGCACACCATGGTCCGACGGAGACTACATCTTCCTCTTCCCTGCTCTCTCTCCACAGCCGAGCTCACTGGCACCTTAAATAGCCTGAGGCACGCGCACACACAGAGGCCACTAACCCATGCACACGCATCACCCGGCCACTAACTCAACTAACCTAGCTACATGCAGGCGCACATACACCTTTCTCGCACAGGACTAGGCCAGCTAACAAACTCATGCATGCATGCAGCACAACTCGCCTCCAACTGACATGGCCGCCTTGCTTGGCCATCCACCCCTCACGGCAGCAGTCAAGATTAGTGCTAACACGTTCTTACGCCGGAGTCTGGCGGCGAGCGAGGCGCAGCTAGCGCGCGTAGCGTGGCTCGTGGGGGAATGTAGTTTGGTGGTGAGGTGGAGCTTGGCTTTTGCTTTGGCTGTGGTGATTTTGAGAGTTGGTGAGGGGAGAAATTGTGGCGCGGCCTCGGGTCTGTTTTATGGAGAGCTACCGGCTACGGCCGTGGTTGGTGGCTGCTAGCCGGGTGAAGTGACAAAATCGTGGGATCTGATTTGACGCCGTTTCGCTTGGCAGGTGGCGCCATTGCCGACGCCACGTCAAATCGCGACGCACGGGTCTCCCTCGCCTCGCGCTCGGCGCGCACCGGCTGCTGGTTGAACGTCTAGAAGGTGGCCGGGATTAAGTGCAGTATGGACCAGTAAACTAGCTCAAGATTCCGTTGCATCACTTTTTTGTTAACATGTTGTAGGAGTATATGCAGACCAGTTGACCAATGGATGGGTAGTGTGATTGAGTAGAGTGTTTGTGTCGCTCGCTGGTTCCGAGACGATGAACCCATCTCTCCTACCACGAACGTTCCTCCATATATGGATGTCATAGCTTACTAATTTTGGTCGTCAAATTAATGCACGTGGTTATCGGGAGTTATGCCAAAAAACATAAGTAAATGCCCTGTTGAAAATGATGAAACGAACAAGGGGTATAATGGTTTACAAGTCCTTTAAGCACACGCAACACATCCGCTGAAATTATGATGAGTACTAGTACGATGTCTATTTCAGAAATATCCATTTATGATAGGATCACGTAAGTACCATCAGGAATTTTTTTTCTTTTCTTGTCGAGAATAGTATGATCACGACTTTGACTGCTAGCTCTTCTTTTGCATGAGTACACGTTTGGTCAGAACGGTACAAGTACCGAGTGCCGTTGGGGGTGGCTGAATCATGGGGGTGGCCAAGCCACCTCTCGCCCCCACCGGATCCGCCTCTGTGTACAAGCACCGAATATTGGTGAGTGAAGCGGTAGGCAACGTGGAAATTGATATTTGCTCGCGAGTTCCAGTGTTTTCTTCATTTTTTCAAAATTCAAAAAAATATTTAGAAGTGTCGAAAAAACTTGAAAATGGTTTCTTGTCAAGGCAACGGGGGACAGCTTTTAATATTCCATTTTACACGCGTGAATGAGTAACATGAAAATGGTTACCAGTATAAGTTACTCGCCATAGTGACCAGCGTTATAACCAAATTGTCAATAGAATATTGATCAGGGTCTTTGCCTCAATTATTTTCGTATACAGAGCGCGCAACCCGTATATGAGACCGTCGGAAATCCATCAGGTAACAACCCTGGCTTTGTTAGTTCCTGAGTCCTTTCGCACAAGCCGGTCAACGACAAATCCTGGCTGTTCCCAGCGGATTTTGTTGGCTTGTAAGTTCTTGAGTCTTATAGCACAAGCACTTTGGCCGACGCCACGTCGAATCGCTGCGTATCCAAATCGCTCACGGGCCACACGAGTTGCCGGCCGGTTTATTAATTGACGAGCCCCAGGAATGGTTTAGGCCATACCAGAGGTTCGTTGTTAGATGGTTTTCTTGTTGCCGGATGTCGTTCCAATTCACCTCATGGATCCCTTGTGGCATAGTTCCTCTTTTCTCTCTTCTTATATCAACTTCACATCCTAAACACGAAAAGGAAGGGAGAAGCGAACCCGAACACCCCCACCAACTAAAAAAAACTTCTAGGAGGGGCCCTTGTCTTCAGCTAAAGAAAAGAAGGATGAAAGGTAACATGCCCTCCTGACTTCTTCTCTTGTCCGTCCTTTACTCAAAGCGATTTGTTTCGTCGATTCATCGGCACGGATAGCAATTCCCGAAGGAGCTCGGGAAAATGACCCGAGAAGGGGTGCTCTCCTATCATTCTATTAGGCCCGAGAAAGGGTATAAACAGGCTATAAGCAAGCCGTTTATTATTGCAATAAACAGGCTATCTTTCCTTTTGGCAGCTTGGCTTCCCATCGCTCCTATATATGCAGTGGTCAGCCTTAAAAGGAGTCTTAATACCATACCATAAAAAAAAAAGACATTTCACCATGGGCTCCGCACTATGCTCTAATTCAACAAATGGGAGATTCGGTGAAACTAATGGCCACTTAAGTTACACGAGACGGGATTGGCATAACGAGCTAGATGTATGCGTGTACGTTGAATGTCTAGAAGATGACCGGGATTAAGTGTTACTCCTAGTTTGGATGAGTAAACTGGTTGACGATTTAATTGCTTCGTCACTGTTTTTGATCCTTGTATTCGACCATTGACCAATGACCTAGCTGACCTACTCCCTCCGCCCACGATAAAGTGTACGTTTTTCTTTTTTGTCGGTCAAATTTATTAAAATTTGACTAACTTTATCGGGAAAAGTACTAGCATCTATGACACCAAATTAGTATCACTAGATTTGTCTTGATACGAAGTTTTAAAATATATCATTTTGATGTCATATATATTGCTACAATTTTCTATAAATTTGGTCAAAGTTTAAAAAGTTTGACTAAGTGTAAAAGTAGATGCACACTTATTCACGGACCGAGGGAGTATATAGCTAGCCGGGTATGTGCTTAGCGGGATTAATTGTGTAATCTGATTGTTGGGTCGACCTCCGGTCAAAGTTCACGATGGAGCGTATCTCTTGTGAGGAACGTTCTTTCTTATCAAGTCACGGAATTATATCATGACTTTGAATTGGTGGTCAAATAATAGCGGCGTGTCAACTCAAGGTAATACACGTGTGGTTATAGGCCTTTAATAAAGGAATCTCATACAAAGTAGTGTGTGCTACTCCTTGGGTCGTCACTGGCTTGTTGGCTTACACGTTCTCATCGCGAGGTATATCCCACAACTTGTTTAGCATATACAGTTTAGTCCCACAACTTGTAAACTGGACATCTCTAATACACAATCTTGTATTGAGTGAACAAATAGGTCCAAAATGATTTAGAAGATGACACGTAGCGTGATAACTTTTATGAAAAGAACCCCTTTATTATTATTTTGTCTAGCACGGCACATGCTAGCTTTGATGCTTCCTGTCAGTGAAGGGCGAATGAATTAAAAGTTATCAAGCGGACAAGGAGGATCGAACACAAGAAGTCGAGTTTTAGGCATGTCCCAATGCATCGTTTCTTAGCACGTTACCATAGGTGTATTAATAATTTAAGAGACTACTAGTCCAATGCATTGTTTCTTAGAGGTTGTCTCTAAATTTAATGATTTGGTGCTCATGCATGGATGTGATTGGTCTATTAACTATTTTTACCTATGATAGCGTGCTAATGTTGTATCTTAGCTAAGATACAACCTCACTCTCTCTCATCGTTAAGTAGCGTGCCACATAAGCAAAACGTCTATGAACCCGCGCTAAGAAACCCCCGTTGGGACAGACCTTAGCCTGCCATGCATAGCCATCAGAGTACACGTTCAACAATGACACATAATTGGACTAAATCCTATTAAACACAATCAGCTTATTTTGGTACATTTTTCTTTCTTTTGGTTAATTCAGTACACCTTTCTAAAAACAGAAAAAAAAACTATTTTAATCCATCATATTTTAATGGGTACCTTGTTGGACGAATACATCCCAGATGCCTATTTCAAAAAATTCGCAACAAAATTAGGAACAAACTTAGAGCATCTCTAGCTGGCGCCGTAAATTTCGGCATGCTATAATGACTTTACAGAGCCTGTATGAGCTATTGCGCGCGACAGCGGTAGGAGGAAAATCAGCGCTAATTTTGCGCGTGACGGTGCTGGGTAAAAACTAGAGACGCTAAAACTGACGAGGCCCGACGTCGACGCTAGGGTTGCCGCCTGCTGCACGTCCAGAGTGTCGGAGAAGTTCAACCCGCACAGGCGGCCGAGCCTCCACGACGCCGCGCCGTAGGTGCGGGCGGCCTCGATCGCCGTCGGCTACGACCCGAGATTGGCGCGATTGCCGCCGGAGCGGATCTCGGCGGAGAAGGTACCGTTGGGGCGCGCGCGGACGCCGCGGTAGCCGGAATTGCTTCGGCTGCATGGAGGCATGGCGGTGCGGCGACGGCTGTAGTGCTGAAGCGACATGGAGAGGAGAAGGCGCGGGGAAGAGGAGAGAGGAGAAGTCACGGGCGCGAAAATTAAGGTTCGTGGCAGTCAGCGTGGCGCAGGCGCTGCGTTCTGTAGCGCGCGGACCGCCATGCGCCACTCTTCCCGCGCAAGTCATCGTGCGCCCGACTTTTCCCGCGTCCGGTGGACCGCGCTTCCGCGCGACGCTATTATAGCGCAACCGCTGGGATGCTCTTATACAATTGTTGGACACTGGTATTTTTTTTTGCACCACAAATGTTATTTTTTGCACGAAAATTTTCACGTATAAATTTCTTGAGAATTTTTTGAAACAAACATCTGAGATGTATTCGTCCAACAAGGTACCCAGCTGATCTCGTATTAAAATGATGATAGCCTTTTCTAGTTTTAAAAAGGTGTACTGAACTATTCAGAAGAAAAATCAGTTTGCCGAAATAATTTCATTAGGTTTAATAGGTAGAAGTCCATCTTTATGCTGTCACGGAATGTGAACTCTGGTGGCTACGCACTTCAAACCTAAATTGCAAGTCTTGGGTTCGATCCCTTCCGTGTGGTAACGTACGCATTTCAGTTTTAATTATTTCGCCCTGTAGTGACATGTGGGGCCCGCATGTCATGAAGCATACACACAAAAAGTATAAAAGGATTTTTCGCAAAAGTTACCACGCTATATGTCATCTTGAAAATGATTTTGGACCTATTTGTTCACTCAATACAAATTTGTGTACTATAGATATCCAATTTACAAGTTGTGGGACTAATATATTTGTACATGTTAAGCAAGTTATGGGACTAAAAGTGTATATACTTCTTCTCACGCACGCAACTTTGACATTTAACTTCGAGCCTCCCGTGTTTTCATGGAGTCTATGCAATTTCCTGATTGATGGAGCTTTTCGCGCCTATTCTGTTTCCTGTGGTCACAGTCTGACTTTCGCTTCACGTAACGGCATGAAGAAGATTCGTCTTGGTCAAATTTAATTAACCTGTCAAATCAATTCACGCGGATGGATAAGCCATCATAAACAAATCTTAATCGCTGATTGGTTTCTATGGAGATCAGGGCGGAGAAGTTCTTGCCGGCGGTACTTCTTGGGTCGAATATGAGAAAAGGTCCAGCCCAGGTTATCTTGGACTGCAGCCCCGTTAGTGTCACTCACTAAGTAGAATTTTCTTATGGGGCGCCGTGCCGCCATGTGCCTTGGACTGAGTTGCTCTTTTGGAGCTTTCCTCGGTTTAGGTGTTCTGTATGTGTTAAAATGGGATTAGGAATAGTTTAAATGCCAAAAATTTCTCAAAACTATGTGACCAACACTAGTGGAAACAACCCATTTCGTCCAGGGGCCAGAGGGCACCTGTCCCAGTTGCAACCAAATCCGGGACAAATGTTATGCATTGGTCCCGGTTTGTGAGCCCGGGACAACAGAAATCTCCCGGGTGCCATTCAAGTCCTTTTGCCGCTTCAAATCTGTTTGCAAGGCCTGGCTTGCCTTCTCCTCTGATTCACACTACCGTCAAAAGCTGCTGAAAATCCCCAGTGGCGTTCTTCTTCAACATGAATCTTCTATCCAGCTTGTTAGTCTCTCCCCAAATGATGATGAAATTTTTGATGCTCTAACAATCCTGCCGTGCTATGACGATTTACAACTTGTGGACACTTGCAATGGCCTAGTTCTTTGTGAGTAAAGAGCATCAATACTACCCCGTATGCTTGCTGCTTGATTGTGTGCAACCCGGCAACGTGGGAGTGGAGGATGCTTCCGGATAGTCAACCTCACACGGATGGACTCGAGTGTAGAGCTATTCTGGCCTTTGATCCATCATGGTCAGGGCAATTCTATGTCTTCAACTTTCGGGCATGTTGGCAACATGGTGCTGGCAAACTTGAGGTGTTCTCATCTGAATTATGTACGTGGATTGTAGATAATTATTGGGTTTCTACGATAGCTTAGTACAAACGTTTTTATAGGTGGAGTGTTGCATGTGCGGACACGTGGGGTGAGCTTCTGGTGTTGGAGGGATTCAAGGCATTGAGTCGTCGGGTATTGCCTCGTGAGTTTACCATCCAGTTTCCAGATGCGCTTTATGGTCTCGTCAATGGTTGCTTTGGCCAATCATCGGGGATCTTGCAGGGTGTATTTCCTGAGGAAGGTGGTCGTAGGGTTGCAGTTTGGAGCCTTGATACTTATCGTCCTTGCAAATGGTCTCTGAAGCATCGTATTAACATGCAAGATACATTTGGAAGTGACTATTTTGGTCCCATGCATCGACACGTTCTCGCGCTGGTGTGGTTATCGGATTCTCGCTCTAGAAAAAGAGCTCCTCTTCATCGTCGATGAGAAGGAAAATAAGCTTTTGTCGTACAACATCAGCAACGGGAAACTTAGCGAGATCTAGATCCAATGTGGTAGCCCCTACTTGATAGATTATTATTATGTGGCATGCTACTCAAAGTTTAAGGGTGCAACAATATAGAAATTTATGGATTACATCATTTTGTATAGCTACTACATTGTCGAGAAATAAACTTTAATGTGGAGGTATCATGGAAATAACATGGAATAATGGATATGGAACTGTACTTAAGGAATTATACTTGATGAAGCCGGTACGGCTATATTGGAACACATTTTAAATAAATACGTTGTTATTATACCCAGAAATAGTATATAGTGGAATGTCAGGTTATCCGTAGGATTGGCTCTACGGATTGTTAAAACCTACGAGTTTGATTTTGTCTTCGTTCTCGACGCATGGCTAACACATGCGTATTTGGGATCTGATTGGTTAACGGTACTAGGCTTGGCAGTTCCAGAATTTATGGTTTGCAACATTTTATAATTAATTCCACGACATAAGGAATCCATAACTGATAGTCCTACTTAAAGTTTATAATTCTAGAATTAAAAAACCTCACAATTCTGTTTATAGAGTACCAACAAGTCGTAAATACCATCAAGAATAAAATTTCGAGCATGTATTCCTAATATGTGTATTGCTCCATATGGAGTTATCTTCGCAAAGTAAACAATTTGTCCATCAACTTTCAATGGATTATCAAGAGAAAGATTTCATTGTGTTAAATTCCATAATGCACTAATTTCCATTGAGCAATGTGTCCACTCTCTCTTTTCCAAACAATATGGTATAGCAAACTGTTTGGGGTGTCCGGGGACAATTTCATAGGAATTTCTGGCATTCATTCAAACTCGTCGATTTGGTCCTTTCCTGTAGGATCCATGAGCTATAGCACAATGTTTGGTTGTCCGGGGACAATTTCACTGATATATTTGCATTCATTAAAACTCGTCGATTTGGACCTATCTCGCAGTTTTCGTGAGCTATAGTACCCTGTTTAAGGGGCCGGAGACAATTGCAAGGGCATTTCTGGCATACATTAAAACACATTGATTAGGTCCTATCTCGCAGTTTTCTTGAGCTATAGCACACTGTTTGGGGGTTAAGGGACAATTTAATGGGTATTTCTGATATTTATTTAAAATCGTCGATTTGGTCCTTTCTCGCAGTTTTCCTGAGCCATAGCACACTGTTTGGGGCTCTAGGGACAATTTAATGGGCATTTCTTGCATTCATTCAAACTTGTCGATTTGGTCCTTTCTCGAAGTTTCCGCGAGCTATAGCACAATGGTTGGGTATCGAGAGGAATTTTCATTTGTGTTTATTGCATTCATTAAAACTCGTCGATTTGGTTCTATCTCGCAGTTTTCGTGAGCTATAGCACAATGTTTGGGGGTCCGGGGACAATTTCATGGGCATTTCTGCCATTCATTCAATCTCGTCAATTTGGTCCTTTCCCGCAGTATCCTAGAGCTATACCAGAATAGTTGGGTGTCTGAGGACAATTTCATTGATATATCTTGCATTCAATAAAACTCGTCGATTTGGACCTATATCGCAGTTTTCGTGAGTTATCGTACCCTATTTGGGGGGCGGGGGGAGGAGACCATTGCAAGGGCATTTCTAGAATTCATTAAAACTCGCCGATTAGGTCCTATCTCGTAGTTTTCGTGAGCTATAGCACACTGTTTGGGGGTTAGGGGACAATTTAATGGGTAATTCTGGTATTTATAAAAAATCGTCGATTTGGTCTTTTCTCGCAGTTTTCGTGAGCTATAGCAAACTGTTTGGGGTGTCCGGGGACAATTTCATAGGAATTTCTGGCATTCATTCAAACTCGTCGATTTGGTCCTTTCCTGTAGGATCCATGAGCTATAGCACAATGTTTGGTTGTCCGGGGACAATTTCACTGATATATTTGCATTCATTAAAACTCGTCGATTTGGACCTATCTCGCAGTTTTCGTGAGCTATAGTACCCTGTTTAAGGGGCCGGAGACAATTGCAAGGGCATTTCTGGCATACATTAAAACACGTTGATTAGGTCCTATCTCGCAGTTTTCTTGAGCTATAGCACACTGTTTGGGGGTTAAGGGACAATTTAATGGGTATTTCTGATATTAATTTAAAATCGTCGATTTGGTCCTTTCTCGCAGTTTTCCTGAGCCATAGCACACTGTTTGGGGCTCTAGGGACAATTTAATGGGCATTTCTTGCATTCATTCAAACTTGTCGATTTGGTCCTTTCTCGAAGTTTCCGCGAGCTATAGCACAATGGTTGGGTATCGAGAGAAAATTTCATTTGTGTTTATTGCATTCATTAAAACTCGTTGATTTGGTCCTATCTCGCAGTTTTCGTGAGCTATAGCACAATGTTTGGGGGTCCGGGGACAATTTCATGGGCATTTCTGGTATTCATTCAATCTCGTCAATTTGGTCCTTTCCCGCAGTATCCGTGAGCTATACCAGAATAGTTGGGTGTCTGAGGACAATTTCATTGATATATCTTGCATTCAATAAAACTCGTCGATTTGGACCTATATCGCAGTTTTCGTGAGTTATCGTACCCTATTTGGGGGGCGGGGGGAGGAGACCATTGCAAGGGCATTTCTAGAATTCATTAAAACTCGCCGATTAGGTCCTATCTCGTAGTTTTCGTGAGCTATAGCACACTGTTTGGGGGTTAGGGGACAATTTAATGGGTAATTCTGGTATTTATAAAAAATCGTCGATTTGGTCTTTTCTCGCAGTTTTCGTGAGCTATAGCAAACTGTTTGGGGTGTCCGGGGACAATTTCATAGGAATTTCTGGCATTCATTCAAACTCGTCGATTTGGTCCTTTCCTGTAGGATCCATGAGCTATAGCACAATGTTTGGTTGTCCGGGGACAATTTCACTGATATATTTGCATTCATTAAAACTCGTCGATTTGGACCTATCTCGCAGTTTTCGTGAGCTATAGTACCCTGTTTAAGGGGCCGGAGACAATTGCAAGGGCATTTCTGGCATACATTAAAACACGTTGATTAGGTCCTATCTCGCAGTTTTCTTGAGCTATAGCACACTGTTTGGGGGTTAAGGGACAATTTAATGGGTATTTCTGATATTTATTTAAAATCGTCGATTTGGTCCTTTCTCGCAGTTTTCCTGAGCCTTAGCACACTGTTTGGGGCTCTAGGGACAATTTAATGGGCATTTCTTGCATTCATTCAAACTTGTCGATTTGGTCCTTTCTCGAAGTTTCCGCGAGCTATAGCACAATGGTTGGGTATCGAGAGGAATTTTCATTTGTGTTTATTGCATTCATTAAAACTCGTCGATTTGGTCCTATCTCGCAGTTTTCGTGAGCTATAGCACAATGTTTGGGGGTCCGGGGACAATTTCATGGGCATTTCTGGCATTCATTCAATCTCGTCAATTTGGTCCTTTCCCGCAGTATCCGTGAGCTATACCAGAATAGTTGGGTGTCTGAGGACAATTTCATTGATATATCTTGCATTCAATAAAACTCGTCGATTTGGACCTATATCGCAGTTTTCGTGAGTTATCGTACCCTATTTGGGGGGCGGGGGGAGGAGACCATTGCAAGGGCATTTCTAGAATTCATTAAAACTCGCCGATTAGGTCCTATCTCGTAGTTTTCGTGAGCTATAGCACACTGTTTGGGGGTTAGGGGACAATTTAATGGGTAATTCTGGTATTTATAAAAAATCGTCGATTTGGTCTTTTCTCGCAGTTTTCGTGAGCTATAGCAAACTGTTTGGGGTGTCCGGGGACAATTTCATAGGAATTTTTGGCATTCATTCAAACTCGTCGATTTGGTCCTTTCCTGTAGGATCCATGAGCTATAGCACAATGTTTGGTTGTCCGGGGACAATTTCACTGATATATTTGCATTCATTAAAACTCGTCGATTTGGACCTATCTCGCAGTTTTCGTGAGCTATAGTACCCTGTTTAAGGGGCCGGAGACAATTGCAAGGGCATTTCTGGCATACATTAAAACACGTTGATTAGGTCCTATCTCGCAGTTTTCTTGAGCTATAGCACACTGTTTGGGGGTTAAGGGACAATTTAATGGGTATTTCTGATATTTATTTAAAATCGTCGATTTGGTCCTTTCTCGCAGTTTTCCTGAGCCATAGCACACTGTTTGGGGCTCTAGGGACAATTTAATGGGCATTTCTTGCATTCATTCAAACTTGTCGATTTGGTCCTTTCTCGAAGTTTCCGCGAGCTATAGCACAATGGTTGGGTATCGAGAGGAATTTTCATTTGTGTTTATTGCATTCATTAAAACTCGTTGATTTGGTCCTATCTCGCAGTTTTCGTGAGCTATAATAGATAAATTCCAATAATCAACAATACATTTCTTCCCATTGTAGGTGAATATATAAATAATAATAATTTTCCTCCATAAAAGGAGATCGATGGCACACTTTCTAATTCCAAAGTACATAATTTATCGTTAGGGACTAAGTAGAAACATTTATTTTTTTCCTTTGGAATTGTTCACATGCCAATAAATTTGCAATTGTATTCCACCAAATTATGATGTAGAGGCAAAGTACATAGTCCAACTATATGGAAAAGTAGTGACGAACAAATATTTAGCACAAACAATTCAATTGGACATACCTCAAGTAAAGATCAAATTTCCGTCCTTCGAGTGTTGTCCATTTTCCTCAAGTGAGGATCAATTTTCCACCCTTGGAGCATGAAAGGACATTTGTTCCTAATCTTGTTTTCGGTGTTTGATCACAACATATGGAAGATCTAATATTTTCCCTAAGTGTGTTCAGAGTCTATCATGGAGAAATGCAAATCATATACCCCCCCGGACATCCATGTGATTGATAGCAAAAAGGAAGAAAAGAAATGGGAAAATAAGAAAGAAAAACAGGGGTGCCGGCCTCCCTGGCCGGCCTGGCCGGGCTCTGAGGCCGGATGGCTCTGCTTGGGCCCCGTCCTAGACCATCCACACGCCGGCGCCAGGCCGGGCTCAAGGCCGTACGGTTCGGGCACTGCCCCGGCCTTGGTCTTGCTCCACACCGGCGCTAGGCCGGGCACGAGGCCGGGTGAACTGGGCGCTGCCCCGGCCGTGCTCCATCTGCATGCCGGCCCCAGGCCGGCTCCTGTCAGCCTCACGGAGGCCCAAGGCCGAGGTGGGAAGGAGGCACCGGCCCCTGACCGGGTGTCAGCTAGCCCCACATAGGCTCGAGGCCGAGGTGGGATGGTGGCGATGTCTCGGCCTCCCTGGCCGGCCTGGCCGCCCCCCTAGGCCGGGGTGCACTGAGTGAAGGGGATCCCCCCAACGACCGCTTTTCGTACTCGAGTATAAAAGGGACTTATCCCCTACCTTTATTGGGTGTCAATTAAACGTACTCTCTCCACCATTGTTGACCACCTCCAAGCTCAAGCATCTCGCCAAATCCCCAACCAAAGCTTGTGATACTTTGGGATTTGGAGGAGACATCCCCGATCTACAACTCCACCAAGCCGATTAGAAATCACCCCACTCATCCTTTAGGGATCTTGTAGTTCTTAGTTCATCGGATCCAAGTGTCGAATAGTCATCTCAACAAGTCCCTCGGATGAACCGATAGGGTTTCGATTAGGAGAACGTGTGGGAGCTGGTGACGATCGTCGGTTAACAGGGAGCAAGATTTACCCAAGTTCGGGGCCCTTGTAGAGGTAAAGCCCTTACTCCTGCTCTGTCGATCTGTATTATCATTAGATCGGTTACAATGGGGGGGGGGTGCTCGAATCGAGAGTATGGTCTCGAGTTCAAGGCTTTGGTGGTGTGTGGTTGCTTCGATCCCCCTCTCGGTGGCTCTCCTGGCCTTATATAGATGGCCAGGACTTAAACCGTACCCGGGGGGGTTACAAACTGTCACATCCCAATTTTGGAATACCTGTTAACACAATTGTTTTGCTAATTGCTTTACAATTAAACTATGTTTGTGACAATTAAACTTTGGTTGTATTGGTTTGAGTGCAACTAAACAAACTAATTATATAAACTTGCAAACTTAAAAAGATAGCAAAGCTGTAAACTAAAAATATTCAACATATTGTTCCAATGACTTTGGCAATATTTTCTAAAGTAAATATTGATCAAAGTGTTTTCCAAAACTATCTTATGAATCCAATACTTGTTGAATATAATTCCAAGGCCTAAATTAAGAAAGAGAAAACACTTAATAAATTTCCATAAAGGATTATCAGAAAAAGAGGCATTCTTAAATGCTTCACCAAAATATTATCAAATGTTTTTCCAACCTTGCAAGATTAAAAACAAAGGTATTGGAGAGCATTGACTTGCTATCTCTAGTCACATAAATATTTTGGCAAAGCATTGCTAAAGAAAAGCCAAGTGCTTTATTAAATAGAAATTCCAATATTTCTAGAAACAGAAAACTAAAACAAGTTACTATTGGAAACTTTCCTCAAATGATTTGAAATTCATACCATTGCTTCCTTATATCAAATAAGGAACACACACAAGAGGAGACCAAAAATTGAATCCATTAAAGCCCTGAAAACATGAGTTTTCTCCACAGCAACAATTGGGATTTTGAACAAGTTTGTTCTACAAACTTTTTCCAAATGCCATTAAATAAATACCACATGCTCTATAACATAAATAAGGATGAAAACCAAAAGGGCACAAGTTTTTGAATAATTTAAGTTGCCAAAAACCCCTGTTTTCTTGACAGCACCTTTTTGAAATTTGAACAAGTTTGTTCTATGAAGTAACTCAAAATGACTTGAATTTTCTACCACCTAAGGAACACATCA